>JABSTT010005689.1:0-16107 GCA_013339685.2 Hyalomma asiaticum | reverse complement strand
GAAAGACGTTTCCGGCGAAGATGCGCAAATTGATGAAGAAAGGGGGGCATCATTAGGCCAGAGAGAAGAGTTCCGCAAAGTGCAGTTGGGTGACACTACGCTAAAGAAATGTTGGATGAAGGGGGTCGACGACGTCGCACGAGAGAACTACAAGCATAAACAGCAGAGGAGAGAAGGGTTGCCTGATCCGCTGGATAGGGAAGTTGTAGCCTAGAAGGCAGCTACGCGATGAATTGACAAACGATCTATGTGACTGCATGTCAGCCGATGTTGCTGAGCAAAGTTATGCTAATTGCAGAGTTCTTGCGAAAGGTAAGCAAGATTGTCCCGTTTTAGAACAAGCCCAGCTGTTAAACAGCAATAAAATTATAATTAAAGGCAACGAGCAGGGAGCAAGTCGGCTGTGATGGAGCATGCCTAGTTTTCTTAAAATCACAGGTTAAACCGATGGCTAACTTTACCATGACAGCTTAAAAACTTTATGGTGGCCATTTGAAAAGGTCGTAATAATGATCATCTGTTTTTCACATAAGGGGTGGAGTTGTGTACGGAACGCCACATCGCATAAACGCGTGCCCTAGGTTTTATCACAAAAAGTCGTAATAATGATTTCTAAGCTGCCGAAAACGGGCTAGTTGACAAACGCAAAGGTTTGGTCTAGGCACACATCACGATGGAACATTAAACATTATATTGGTGCGCTTGTGCCACACCGTGTACTTCTTGATCCGACGGCGCCAATCGGAATCGATCGCGATCTAATGTGTTCGGTGCGTCTGAAATCATATGAAACGTACTCATTATATAATGAAGTCAGGTGTGGCTGAGTGACGCAAAATACTATGGTTTTCTTACGAGTACACTATTTACGAAACAAACTTTCAAGTTAATCTGCCTACATCTATAGTCCAAGCTCACACCGAAAGATAAATTATAGGGTGCGACTATGTCCATTGGCGTCAGCACGAAAGGCGATGAGTCAGTTGCTCCCACCGACGCCAAACCACTCGCAGGCGTCGCTCTATTAAAAAAAAAAAAAGAAAAAGAAAGCGTGGGCACCGCGACCTATACTGTGCGGCGATTCATGTTGAGCGCGGCTGCTTTAGTGTCCCGAGAGCTGCTTCGAACAGTACACACCACTGATAAGGCTCCAACTACAAGAAACACCTTTACGATGGATTTTTGGCCTTAGGCAGCTTTCACGTTTTGCTATCCACTTCAGGCGTCAGCGCGATTGTCTGTCGTGGGCGGAATGCGACGGCGTCCGACGTGTACCTTGGAATTAGGGACCTTAGACTAACGTCTGCGCATCGCCTTTGTGCCATTAGAATATGCATTGAGCTTTATTTGCCTTTGATGAATTGGGCAGAAGAAACCTGCCGCTCTTTGTGGGATTCCAGTTTTCTCGCCTGTTCGCTGGGCTCTTTCCGCTCATCTGTCGCGAAACATAACGTTTTGACTTGCGATAGCGAATTAGTTGCGGACCGCAGACTGCATCCTGGCACCACACAACAGCGCCCGAGTCGCGAGCGCTTCATCACAATAATTCTATCAGCGGAACACAAGCAGCCGCGGCCACCGACGCACGCTGAAACCACGCGAAAGCAACGTAAACAGGAAGTTTTCTAGGGTACGTTTCCGGTGAACGCACAATGTTGCCAGAGAACGGCAAGCGCTGGCGAAACCGTCTATACATAGCTGTCATGTTTAGCAGCCAAAAGAGCCCCAATCAGTTGTTTGGGAATGAAAACAATATAATTATAGCCAGAAAACAACAGTTGTTGAGATACTAACACATGTTTCATTCAAGTTAAACTTGGTTGGTCGCAGTTCTGAAATTCCGCCCCGCCACGGTGGTCTAGTGGCTAAGGTACTCGGCTGCTGATCCGAGGGTCGCGGGATCGAATCCCGGCCGCGGCGGCTGCATTTCGAGGGAGGCGAAATGTTGAGGCCCGTGTGCTGTGCGATGTCAGTGCACGTTAAAGAACCCCAGGTGGTCGAAATTTCCGGAGCCCTCCACTACGGCGTCTCTCATAATCAGAACTGGTTTTGGGACGTAAAACACCACAAAACAACAGTTCTGAAATTCCAAAGGAAACACTCCTGTTCATAGGCGTTTTCTGCTGCATTATATATGTCCATAATATGAAATTTATAAATGTATCGAAGTATCTTAAGATACAAATGGCAAGTATCGTATCGGATACAATTACTGAGGTGGTATCTTGTATCTGTATCCGAAATACTTCTTGCCCGAGTATCTTGTATCGTATCGCGATACAATTTCAAAGTATCTTTGCCCACCCCTGATCATGGAGTAGCGTGAATACACAGACATACACACTCACAAAAAAGGAAAAAGGATAGCAGGGACAAAGGGCGTACAACACAGGCGCTACTCACAGCTTTTATACGTAGTATGCGTGGAAAAAAACGTCATATACGTACTGCTTCCAACACCTAGGCGCACGAGAGACATTCAGCAGATAAAAAGGTCACTTATCCAAGAAAGCACAGGCAAACCGAAAAAGGGGACATGATCTACTATTATCATTCCATACCAAAGAAAAATGTAGTGGCTGTGCAAGTCAGACATCGATAGTGTTGTTCACCACAGGGTACGCTTTTTTAGGGGCGAAGCTCTTTAAGGCGTGGGTCGTGCGTCCCCGATGTATGTAGTTGTAGGTAGCCACCTCTCGTTTAGTTCTTGGAATGCCCGCTAGATGGCGGTACTTGTATATGGGCGCTTGTATATAGGTGTTGGAATATATGCGGGAAGGAAGGCGAGGCTCTAGGACTAGGATTTGGTGTAATAAAATGCGGACTGATGGTATTCAATGATCCCAACGATCAGGCGGTATCCATACAGGGCCAAGAAATACCGAGAGTAAGCGAATACAAGTACCTTGGAGTATGGGTAAATGAGGATGATAGATACATGAAGGTACACGAAAAAAGCCTTGGCAGCAAAGGGAAAGAGGAACGCAGCAATACTGAAGCACAGAGCGTTATGGGGACACAATAGGTACGAGGTGCTTAGGGGTCTGTGGAAAGGGGTAATGATACCGGGGCTTACATTTGGGAACTCAGTGGTGTGCATGAGGCCAGAGATACAATCAGGAATGGAGGTGAATCAAAGAACTGTGGGACGCCTCGCGTTGGGTGCCCACGGGAAAACGACAAACGAGGCTGTAAAGGGCGATATGGGATGGCGAGTTTTGAGGCAAGGGAAGCGCAGAGCAAAATAAGGTTTGAAGAGAGGCTAAGGAATATGAAAGAGAGTAGGTGGACAGTGAAGGTGTTCCGCTATTTATATAGAAAGAGCGTTGACACGCAGTGGAGAAAGAGAACTAGGAGGCTCACCAGTAAATATACGGCTCTAAGAGAACTGACAACAAAGAGCGTAAAGGGAAAAGTCAGAGAGGCGGAGAAGATTTACTGGAGGGCAGCGATGGAAAAAAACCGACTCTGAATAACTACCAAGAGGGCAAAAACGAAGTAAAGAGGGAGGCATTTTATGATAATTCAAGAGGAAGCTATTTTTTGTTTGAAGCGAGATCGGGCTGCCTTAGAACGCGTATTTATAAAGCGAAATTCAGTAAAGAAGAAGAAAAATGCACATGCTGTGAGGAAGATAGGGAAACGACGGAGCATGTTCTGATTGAATGCGGAAATATCCACCCAGGTGTACGTTTGGGCACCACCCTACAGGAAGCCTTGGGTTTTAGGGCGAACAACGGGAAGCTGAACATAGCCGCGATTGAAATAAGTAAGAGACGGTTAGAATGCTGGTGGCAGAAAACTAGAGAGAACGGACAAAATAATTATAGGGAAAAATATGGACTTTCTGCCATGAGGGGCAGGGAACTGGGCTATGAATTTCCGTTTTTGCTATAGTAGGATCGATTTGATTGAAGTAAATTTAAAAGGCATGAGGAAAACTTAAAGAGAGGAAAAAAAAAGTTCTACGAGCCTGGTGGCGCACAAGTCACCGCCCCGTTACAAAGGGGACGCTCATAGCATCCATCCATCCATCCGCTGGAAGTGCCGCTGCTCTCCGATTAGCTGCGGCGCGGGGCTGCGCCGGGAGCGCTCCTCTCATTCTCCTGGATCGTCGCCGTACGCGTCGGATCGCGCTTCATGGACCATGGACGAAGAGAAAAAAATTCCGAACGTTGTGTCCGACGCGCGGAATCGAACCAGGGACTCCTCGCTTCCGAACGCGCGGCGCTAGCCACTACGCCACGAAGCGCCTTTCTTTTATTTAAACCACTTTATTGACACAACACAAACACTTTACTGCACCTTGTTGCATTTACGCAACATTCCGATGAACGGCGTTGAAAACAGAAGCAAAGTCCGTTTGGAACTGCCTCTACACGTTGTTGCGTTTCCGCGACACTGGTTTCGAAAATTCGCCGCCTTGTGCTGCCATCTGTGGACATCTTTCGCATTTACTACCAAAACAAACATGGCGAATGCTGCGCGCGCCCGCGAGCAGTGATACTGGTAAGTTTTGCCTATTGTAAATGTATTTCTCCACAAGACGACTGACGCTAACCTACACATCCTCCTGACTGTGTGGATTAAAAAAAAACATTGTTATCTCGGAATAGTTTGTTCCTGGCGACGGAACGTTGCTATGTTGCGCAAACGCAACAACGTGTACATGGCTTTCTTTTTTTTTCGGCTCAGAAGTGAAATGGATCCCAAACACTTTTATGGCCGAGCGATTCCTTCTGATAGTGAAGACAGCGACCTTTCCGGGAGTGACGACGACCCCGAGTGTAAGTCCGTTTCGATTCACTATGTGTGCAAGGTGTTTTCTGGTTGAATTCCCAATTTTTGTTTTCAAAAGGATTCGGTGCATCCGCATGCTGCCGTGTCTCGACAGTACGGGCGTACCTTTATGTCTGTGCTTCTACGTTCTAAATTTTGACGATAACGTGAGATTCAATATTTGGCAGCGTGTTTTCTCATTGAATTCCCTATTTTTTTCAAAAGGATGCAGTGCATCTGCCGCTGCCGTGTCCCGTTGTGACGGGCGTACCCTTACGTCTGTGCTTCTACGTTGTATATTTTGACCGTAACGCGAGAACAAATTATTGTAGTTCTGCCTGCTATCAAATTACAGAGGCTTCCTGTTTAGTAAGTGGCTGCGTTTAGCTGTTTTACCACTAATTTTATTCGTGGTGTGACTCTTTGTTTCCTGATTCAGATGTTCAACCTGATGTGGGAAAGCTAACTGACAGCACAAGCGAGTCGAGTGCATGCTCCGACGATGACTGTACAGCAAACGGCACAGCACCTGATCACCGTTCAGCACAAACTAAGAGAAGACTAATTTGGAAGAAGGGAAATCTAACGAGACATCCACAGACAGTTCAGTTCACTGGACCAAGTGAGCTTACAAAGGATATTTCAGAGCTATCGACACCATTGCAATACTTCAACTTTCTCTTCCCCAGATCACTGATTTCACTAATTGCAGATCAAAGTAACTTGTTCGCGCTGCAAAAAGATGTGAGTCAGCCTCTTTGTACAACCGCAGAAGAGATCGAAACCTTTATTGGGACTTGCATGTGGATGTCGATAATTCAAATGAGGAACACGAGGTGGTACTGGAGTGCAGCGACCAGGGCAAGCCAAGTGGCTGACAACTTTCCGGTCGCTCGCTTCGAAAAACTGAAGCATAACATCCACTTCATTGACAATAGCACTCTCGGCCCAAAGGACGATCCAGGAAGGGATCGGCTTGCAAAGGTACGACCTCTGATAAATACCATCAATGAGAGGTTGTCGCTGGTACCTCTTGAAGAACACCTGTCCATCGATGAGCAGATCATACCTTTCAAAGGCAGGAGCTCCCTGAAACAATACTGTCCCATGAAGCCCAAGAAATGGGGTTACAAGGTTTTCGTGCTCTCAGGTGTAAGCGGTTTCTCCTACAAGATAGAGGTGTACACCGGAAAAGAAAACTCAGAACCAAGACTACCAGGAGAGCCTGACTGTGAGGCAAGTGGAAATGTTGTTGTTCGTTTGTGTAGAATGATTCCCAGAGGAGCACACCACAAAGTATATTTCGACAACTACTTCAACTGCCCAAGTTTACAGGTGTATCTAGAAAGAGACGCTGTGCACTGCATTGGTACGGTACGGATCAACCGGGTCCCCGGAGTAAACATGCCTTCTGAGAAGGAAATGAAGAAAAAAGGAAGAGGTCATTTTGAGGAGAGGGTTACGGTTGTAGATGGCATTGAACTGTCATGTACAAGGTGGCAAGATAACAGAGCTGTGACCTTGCTTTCCTCCTTCGTTGGAACACAGCCTGTTGGAAATGCATCAAGATATGATCGACAAAAAAAGGAGCGAAGCGAAATACCATGCCCTTCGGTCATCACAGTCTACAATAAGCACATGGGAGGCGTCGATCTTTTGGACTCTCTCATCTCCCTGTATCGTCCTTACCTGAGGTCAAAGCGATATTACTTTCGTGTTTTTCTCCGCGTTCTTGACTTGACAGCCGTCAATGCTTGGTTGCTCTACAAAAGGAATGTCATGACCAAACCTGATGATCACATAGAAAGGCTCCTTCCCTTGGCAGCATTCAAGATGGACCTCGCTACGTCACTGTGCAAGGCTGGTAAGAAGCAGCTCAAAAAGCGAGGAAGACCTAGCAATGGGTCAGTGGAACAGGCCATCGAAATGAAGAAAAAAAGGGGACCGTCAGCACCTACTCCTACTCAGGACGTCAGGCTAGATGAGGTAATGCTATTGAGCTATCGAGATTTGTCTGAGTGCTTATTTGCATTTTGTTTTTCAGGTTGGTCACTGGGTTCTTTGGAGCCAGAAGCGGCAACGCTGCAAATTTCCTGGCTGCACTGGAATCTGCATGACTTACTGCTCGAAGTGTGGGAATCACCTTTGCTGCACAAGCAAGAACAATTGCTTTTTTTTTGTTCCACACTAAAACATGAGCACCAATGATCGTCACGTGCAAATAAACAAGTTCTGAGTATGAATCGCACCAAGTCTATCTTTCAACTTCAACTTCTTCTATATTTGCATGTTGTTGCAAATACGCAACGTACCCTTTTTTGCGAATTAAAACCATAGACATCCACTAAAGTTAGTTTCCATGGGATTACAGCTACTGTTATGCTTCCCTGCAACTCCATGAATAATATTATGAGGAAACAAAAAATTGTGCAGTAAAGGGATAGGAGGTAACATAGTTTTTTTTTTAAACAGCAATGCAGACTACTACAGTAGTCTCGATGGTGTTATTTCTTAAACTTCCTTTAGGTAAACCAGAGGCGGAACCCTGGCTACCCAATCCGGAACAAACTCTTGATCTTTTAGTACATCAATATACTGGCCAATGCATTCTCGAAAGAGCACACGTGCTGGCCACCTGTCCGGGTCGCAGTGAAACCCGGCCATTCGAGCTCGCCATAAACAATGGAGGCAAAGCAGCATTATCAGGTCGAAAGGGAGCCCATCATTGTTTTCAACAGTTCAAACCGAATTCCAATTGGATGTAGAGGCAAATCTTTCTTCAGCGACCTTTGTAGCAGATCCCAGAAATAGACCCCTTCCCAACAGTGCAAGAAAACATGATATATTGCTTCTGGTTTTCTACAAATAAAACAATGGGATCCCCATGGCAAATAAAAACCTCGCTCTTCCAAAAAGGTCCGCACTGGCAATGTTCCAGAGTGTAACTTAAAAAAGAAGGTTTTTGCACTCGACGGAATTTGCATTTTTTTTACTCGTTTGAGTACGTCTTGGCTTTCGCCTCCACTGTTTATAGCTCTATACAGAGGTACTGGAAAAATCATGTCACAAATGTCATTATATAATTTCTTTCGATTAACTGAAAAAAGATATTCATTTGAAAACCTCACAGAGAGGAAACGGACGCTGTCCACAATTTCCTTGAAGTAGCCTCGTGTAGATCCAGGCATAGTTGCGGTGCTAACAACATAATTAGGTAAAGAGCGACAGAGGCGTAGCTGGCATACAGTTCGCAAAAAGGGATCTTGAACATCCCGAAAGAAAAGGAAACGATTAACTAGTTGGCCACGAATAGATGCGACAAACCGAGTCCTCCAGCTTTAACTCGTCTGAACATATTCGTCCTACTGCATCTTTCCGAAGTGGAACCCCACACAAAAATGGCGAATATTCTATGAAGCTTTTAAACATTCACAGGCTTACAAACGAACACTTGTATCACATACCATAGCTTGCTCATGAGAAATACATTACATACAGCAGCTCTAGAAAACAATGAGAGACAAGTGGTGTTGAACCGCGTTGTTTTTTCCCGAATTTGTTTCACCTGATTAATCCAGTATTCATCGGTGCTTTTATAGTGCTGGAAGGGTACGCCTAAGTACTTTCCTGGACTTTTAAACCACCGTATGTTAGCATAAGTATCCGGGGCTTGTGACCATTCGCCGTGCCATAACCCCAGACTCTTTCCCCAGTTTACTAAACTTCCTGTAATTTGTCCAAATTCCCTAACAACAGCACTTGTCTCTTGCACACTTTCTTTTGAAGTACAACACACTGCTACATCATCAGCATACGCCAGAACTTTAACTTCGGCTTGGAGGAGTCTAAAACCACGGATTCTTTCATTGCGTAAGATTGCCAAACATAAACTCTCAATATACAGCGCAAACAACAGTGGGCTTGCCTGGCAGCCCTGGCGGACACAACGTTCCAGATTAATAGGATCTCCCGGCATCTTGTTGATAATTAGTCTAGTAGTACAGTTCTGATACGCCAGGGCTACACCGTCTCTAATTACCGATCCAACATTAACGTGCTCAAGTAGAGCAAATAGCGCATCATGCGGTACGCGATCAAAAGCCTTTTCTAAATCGAGCTGCAGAATGGCTACAGCAGATTGAAGGGCATCGCAGCACTCAAGGACACACCGCATCGTGTGTGTGTTGGTCAAAATGGAACGCCCCTTGATTCCACATGTTTGCTGCTCGCCAACTATTTCTGTAATCACAGACTGTAATCTCCCTGCCAAAACATTCATAAAAATTTTATAGTCAGTATTAGTAAGCGAAATGGGCCTATACGACGTAACTAGCTTCAGTTTTTCTTTTTCCTCTCTCTTTGGAATAAGAATAGTAGGTGTCTCAGCAAATGAAGGCGGCAATGCTTTGGCTGTATAAGATTCCTTGAAGACAGATTGTAAGACAGGGGAAAGTTCCTTTTTAAAAGCTTTATAAAAGGCCGCACCCAAACCATCTGGTCCAGGTGACTTCCCAGGAGTGAGACTTGTCAATTACTGTTTCAATTTCTGAGCCTGTTATAGGCGACTCTAAAGCCTCTGTTGTCTCGCTAGATAACTGCGGCATCCGGTCTAGGAACGCGCCTTTGAACTTTTCAATATCCACTGGTTCAGCAGCGTAAAGACATTGGTAGTAGCGAAGAAAGGCGTTTGCTTTAGCATGGTTAGTAGTTAGTTCAGTATCATTTTCTTTTATTACTTCAATGTGATTCCGACGGATATGAGCCTTCTCTATTCCAAGTGCGCGTTTTGTGGGCGTCTCACCCATCGCCCACGCCTCTGCTCTTGCACGAATGAGTGCACCTCGGTAGCGTTCCTGTTCGTATGTTTCAATTTTCTGCTTTATGGCTCGTATGTCATCTCTAAATGCGCCCGGCTCTCTATTTTCAAGCGCTATCAATTCCTGAAGCGTCGCTCTAAGTTGATTCTCTTTCATTTTTTCTTGGTATTTTAAATCACTGGATCTCGAGATGGCCCTCATTTTAACGCGTTGCTTTAAATGTTCCCATTGCTCAGAAAGATTACAGCAGTCAATCAGTTGAATATTATTAATCTCGTCAATAACGTAGTCTTTAAAAGTGTCATCATGGAGTAACTTAGCGTTGAACTTCCATAGGTCCCAATTAAATTTGTTTTCCTTTTGTTTCAAGCCAACGCTACATTGAACGAGACAATGGTCCGAAAAGGAAACAGGTATAACTGAGTAATTATTGCTTTTGGACAACGCGTCCCCTCTCATGTAAATTCTATCAAGACGCGCGTGACTGGTTCCTTGAAAATGCGTAAATCGAACTTCGCGTCCGGCCTCGATGCATTCGGCTACGTCTTCCAATTCGAATTCATCAAGTAGGTGCTTCAGCATTACAACGCTTCCGTCGTGAACTGACCGTTTAGATGACCTGTCCTTTGCACTCAAAACACAGTTAAAATCACCCAACAAAACAATGTGCTTTTGCACACATAGATGTTGCTTAATCATTGCAAAGAACCTTTCACGTTCTACATCCGCGTTTGGCACATAGACGCCTATGGCGCGCCATTCAATATCGCTTCTAGTGAAATAACACCAAACCAGTCTGCCTGAATCGCAAGAAAAGTGGTCCTGGACGATCATCCCTGGAACCTTAACGAAAAGCACGCAACCAGCAGATGAGCCCTTAGCGTGGCTTACAACGGCAAAATACTTCGATGTAAAACGTAGCATCATGCTCCGGGTCCCCTCCTCCCCTTCAACCTTTGTCTCTTGGACGGCTAGCACGTCTATATCACGATCAATTAACAAGCGGTAGACTTGAGCCTGTTTTTTCCTCGAGGCCAAACCTCTAACATTTAATGTAGCGAAAGCAAGTGACGAATTGCTAGCCATTGTTATGCTAATAAAAAAAAAGAGACAGGCCCGGAGCATGGTGCTTACCGTGTACGTCTAGCTTAGCGCTAGACGCCTCCGGTGCCATCCGGTGGTCCGGCGTCATGTTGCTCCAGTTCCATTGGTGTTCCAGCTGTTCTATTCCGAGATGTACTGGGTCTCGTCCTGGCACTCGGGCGCCGCGCCGCTGTCGACTTCGCTGGTGGTCCATCTACTTTGCTGCCAACGGCTACACCCTCAGCAGGCTTCTCTAACGGTCTCTTGACCGCCAAGCCAGTGTTAGGCGCTCGTGCTGCTCCTTGCCCGGGCAACTCGCGTCGTACCACCACTTCAGTAGGCACCTCGTCTGGTTGACTGTGGTCGTCCTCGGCAGCAGCATTCTCCTCGTTGATTCCCGTTGTTGGAGTTGCATGCTCCGTAGTTTTCGACGCAGATTGGTCGTCAGGCATAGAAGTCTTGCCTTCCACCACTGCATTCGCAGCGTCTCCTGCACCCTTGGCCGCGTCTTCGGCTTCGGCGGCGTCCATGGTCTGCTCACCGAGCTCATCGCTCACTGCAGCGCCTGTGACAGCAGCGTAAGAGCGGACGCACTGGGCGTCTCGATGACCAAATCGACGGCAAATGGAACACCGTGGCACTTTGCAGTCCCGCCGCACATGACCGGTTCCTTTACACCGCAGGCATTGCATAGGCCTACCTGGCGCAACCACTAGGGCCAGCTCTCCCGCCACGCGAATTTGGTGCGGGATATCTTCGACTGTCATTCCACTCTTCAACTTTAGGAGAACCGTTCTGGTCGTCGACCCCTTGTCGCTGACACCGTCTACACGCCAGCGTTCCCGGTTGACTTCCACAACATTGCCGAAAGCAGCAAACGCCGTTCGCGCATCTTCATCGGCGACACCGTGGAGCAGCCAATGTAGCCGCAGTCTTATCTGCCGGTCTTGGGGATCGACAATGAGACAGCGATGTCCCTTCACTTGCAGCTCCTTGAAGGACAACATTCTCTTCGTTGCTTCTTCTCCACTCAGCGCAACCGCCCAGATGTGGTTTATCTGGTAGGCTCCAAGTGCCACGACGTCGGGCAGCAGTCCTGTAGGGCCTATGGCGTCTCTGAAGTCTTCAACTCTGTAGGGTCTTGCTCGAACATCCCCATGCAGAAAAACAGTATTCATTGACACGCGTCGTGTGGGCAGTTGGGGCAAAATCACTTGGTACTCTTCAGTGGTCCTGTTTCCGCGGCCAGAGAGGGCCGCTGTAGCCGCTCCGACGGAGCCCTGCATCCTGCGTCCGTACACTACGGTGGCCGAAAGCAGAATCACTACGCCACGAAGCGCACATGGACACATGCACCACGATGACAGCAAACACCCAATATTAACGAAAGACTGTGCGTTTTTAACGCGTTTGTGCTAGCGCATTACGACCCGTGTAAGAAGGTGGTGCAAGACGCTGAGGCCTCTCCGCCTTTTACTCTCTCAGCAGTCATGTGATGGCGTCGGCAAACGCGGTGCGCGTTTCGGCCTGTGTAAGGGGCTGCGTGAGACGTCTTTACACGATGATCGACTGGGCGAATTGCACGGAAGATTCACGGTTTACCGATGATTCCATCCGGAGCTTCGCCCACTCATCATCATTCACCCCGTGGATATTCTGCGATTTTTTTCTTCATTTGTTTCACTATGCTTTCTGTGATATGCGTGCCCTATAGCGCGCCGGATGGGCCTTGTGCGCCTGCGCCTTGGAAGCAGTACATATGATATTTTTTTCCGCCCGTTCCGTTGAATTTTTTAGCTGCGCCAGTGTGTTTGACCCTTGTGTCCCTGTTTTCTCTGTGTACCCGCGCGACGCCATCATGTACAGCAAACGCCAACTAAACCAAGGAGCAGTCAAGCGAATTTGTTGCTGCCCCGTGCTACGTAAACGCTTCAAAGAAGAGTAGGCGCTTTCCAGATGTGTTTGAAACATAATTGTGAATTCGCTTGTGCGTGCAGTCGAGTGATATTTGCCCCACATGTTCGCACGCTCTTCCACAACTGATCAATAATTTATCAACATTTTTACAATGGCCTTTGTTGACGATGCTCAATAATTTATCAACATTTTTCAACGACCATTTTCGTAAGGACATACTCCCAGGCACACCGATTTAGGAGAATCTGCTCAGAAACAAAAGACTAAAGATAACACAGAACACCTGCGTAACGTCCTCATCAAACAGCAATAGCCGCCGCCCATCATTGACGACGTAATACAAAAAGCAGCTAACCTGAACCGCCACCAACTCCTACACAATCAGAACAAAGAAAGCCAAACAGAACAGCGCAACCTGATTCTGACATTCACAAGTCACGCTCCAAATTTTAACAAAATTCTCAAAAAAAAAAAACACTTTAATGTCCTTGAGCAAAGCGACCGTCTTAAGAAGCTCTTCACTACTCCCCCTAGAGTAGTGTATAGGCGCCCAAAAAACATCAGCGACTATGTTATACACTCAAATACAAACAGAGCTACACAAGTCGGTTGCCGACCCTGCGGAAAGCAGATGCATGGTGTGCAAACACATGCAAACTAGCACAATAGCCAAAAGCACACACTGCAATTTTACACATTCAATCCGCGGCGACCTTAATTGCGACTCACCAAACGTGGTCTACCTGTTGGAGTGTGGGGTCTGCTCTAAGCAGTACATCGGACGAACCGCTACGCCTTTCCGAATCAGGTTCAACAACCACCGATCACATGTGAAGATACAACCAAACCTCGCTCTCTCCAGGCATATTGTATCGGAAGGTCACAGTTTTGATTCGCTTCGGGTAACACTGCTGCAAGGTAACTTCCGCTCTCCCAGGGAGCGCGAGCAGCGCGAATCATATCTAATTCATAAATTCGGTGCACTGGAAAATGGAATAAATGAATGTCCGGGCGCTCTTCCTATAGTGCGTACATTAAAGCGAGAATAACACCAAGGGATACTTAACATCAAATTAACCAATAACCGACATGAAAACAGTGCTGCTTTATGTCAGAGCCGGCGCTTTCGGTGATCGTACCTGTTGTCCATGTCAACTTGAAATATGTGGCGCTTTGTATAACTTCTCCCGTCTTTTTCGCTCACTTTTCAATTACTGCATTTTCCTTATAATCGTTTATTCAAATATTTTTTCTACTTCACTCACATATCGCTTGCCCCTTTTATTGATAACACCATTCATATAACAAAACATCTGGCCCCTACCGCATTTACTCCGAAAGATACGTATGGATTCTTTACTACTCTCGCTCCTTCATTTTTTTTTCTTTCTTGTGGCGCGCCTTACCGTCTCCGCCGGTACTTACCCCCCCCCCCCCCTCCTTCTCTTCTGGCGGCCGCTTTCAACCGCGGCGGCAATCTTAACCCCTACGCTCCCCAAAATGAGCTACCACTTAAATCCATGCTCGTCGTCGCTGACGTGTCGTTAGGCTGACAATGGCTTTCCCAGGATCGTCTCGATGCAGTAGGCCGAACGGCACTCCTTGTTCTTATTTTATTTATTATATTTTTTCAGTGCCACCGAGGAGCCGATCACGTGCCTATCAGTTCTGCCCTTTCCGCGAGTTCCTCAAAATTACACCGCCGTACGCGCATTGGGAGAAAACATGTTGGTGCCCCTCTGGCCCCTCCCATCTTTTCCCACTCACTCAGTAAATAGTTTCCGCCCTTTCTGCTATACCTATATGAACTAAAAAGAAAACGAAATATTGTCTTGAGAAAGGTCAGGCTCTGACCGAACGTCGACAAATAATGAAATATTACTGAAGTACGTCTCTATATAAATAATTATATAGATATATATATATATGTATAAATATGTGCTATATATATATATACGTCATATATATAGATAATATAATATATATATATATATATATGATATAGATATATCTATATCGATATCTATATATAGATAGTATATTAGCTATAAATATCTTCTATCTATATATATTATAATATATATATCATATATATATATTATATATATATATATATATATAATATATATATATATATATATATATATATTATATATATATATATATAATATATATTCCAACGTTCCGCACCTCACTTTTCAGCCGAACCTAATATGATGCTCAACGGCAGATGACATTATACACATACTCCAGCAGAAGCAGAAAATAATTTCACACTAACATTCCAGCAAACTTTCGTGAATAATTTTATTACATGAAATTTCTAAACAAAAATATTGTTCACGAAAGGTTGAAGAAATTCAACGAATGTTCCAAAATTGTTGCCATATTGCTGTGTCAACATGTCGGCCACATTTTTCAATGAAACGTCAACAGTCCATTTTCGTAAGGTTCCGCGGCCAAAAACACGAAAAATAAATCTGTTTAGCTAATGAATATATATTGGTCTCGTCGTAGTGTAGATTCATATATCCTTAAGACAGTTTGAACCGTTAAAATTTCAAATCTGGTTTCAAGAGAAGGATTTCGCGATTTCTTACATAAGACTGGATTAGCTACAAACTTCGGTAGACCAAGGCACAAGCGGAGCTCCTCCCGTTCCAGCGTAGCTAGCGGACGTAGCTTCCAAACCGGAGCCCCGTAAAATAAGGCGCATCCAAATTCCAGTATAGGGCGGATATACGTACAGTAAATAATTTTCAGAGAGTCTCCGCGCATTCCCCACCGACGATTACTGACCCTTTTCAGAATTCCCATGGTTCGAGCAACTTTTTTTGCTGTGTGTTCACTATGAAGACGCCAGTTCAGCTTTCTATGACCAGCAATTCCACGATGCTTAATTTTGTCGACTTGGGGAATGTCCGTATTGTGGAACGATAGTGCAATATTGATCGGGTCTTGCAGAAGAGATAACAGGACTGCGCACTTCTGCACATCGAGGGTCAAACGCTCAAACAAATGCTGTCTGGCCAATGTTCTAATGAGTCTGAATACCCTTGCAATTGTTCATACAGTCACTGGATATTGTTCGCCGAAGCAAGAAAAGCAATGTTATCCGCGTAAACCTATGTAATTACATTCTGATGACAAGGAATGGAGCTGAGCAAAATGTTAAATAAAAGCGGACATATAACTGGAATTTGAGGAACACCTCGCGTTTGTCTCAATTTACTTGTTTAAATCGAACTTTGTACAAACTGAAATTCCCTGTCCAGTTAGAACTCTGTCGTCCACGCAATAAATTATTCAGTTAAGCCTATGTCTGTCATCCTGCCTATTTTGATAGGGTATTCTACGCTATCATAAGCTTTCGAGATATCCAGAGTAACCAGTTATGCAAATCGCACCGTGCCGATTTCATGCTACTTCCAACCAACGTGAGCACACCCATATTAACATCCTGGTCGGAACCAATTTCGGAGGGACTTAATATTCTTTCTCAGTTACATAT
>JABSTT010005687.1:0-19835 GCA_013339685.2 Hyalomma asiaticum | reverse complement strand
CCAAATGACGGAAACGCTCTGCACAATCAGAGGGTTAGCAGCGCATCAAATCGATACGTTAGCACCATTGTTTCTGCCATGTGAAATTGTGTGAAAGGACTTTAGCAGGAAAATCTAAAGGTGTGTTTAGATGATTTCCTTGTTATTTGTAAGCATACCTTTGAAGATGTCGACCGTTTCTTTAGTGAATACAGCAGTTGCGCCCTGTTAGTGCATAAAAAGTCATTTCTTGCACTCGTGTTCCTAGCGAAGAATTCAGGACCGCTTACGTCGCTAAAGCTTAGGATTGTCATTTTCACCATTATTTGCATTCCAAATATCCCAAAATTGCAGTGTTATTCTGTGATTCATGCCCAAATGACGGAAACAGTCTTTTCACAATCACAGGGTTAGCAGCGCATCAAATCGTCATACCCAGACCAATGTTTCTGCATGAGAAATCTGTGTGCAGACTTCATAGAAGGAAATCTAAAGGTGTATTTAGGTGCTTTCCTTGTTATTTTGTTAAGCATTACCTTTCAAGGTGTCTCTCCCGTTTCTGTGAATACAGCAGTTGCGCACTGTAAGTGCATAAAACGTCGTTTCTTGCACTTTTGTTCCTAGCAAAGAATTCAGGACCGCTTACGTCGATAAAGTTTAGGAATGTCATTTTCACCATTATTTGCATTCCAAATATCCCAAAATTGCAGCGTTATTCTGTGAGTTGTGCCCAAATGACGGAAACAGTCTTTTCACAATCACAGGGTTAGCAGCGCATGAAATCGTCATACGCAGACCAATGTTTCTGCATGAGAAATGTGTGTGCAGACTTCATAGAAGGAAATCTAAAGGTGTATTTATGTTCTTTCCTTGTTTTTTTGCTAAGCATTACCTTTCAAGGTGTTTCTCCCGTTTCTTTAGTGAATACAGCAGTTGCGCCCTGTTAGTGCATAAAAAGTCATTTCTTGCACACGTGTTCCTAGCGAAGAATTCAGGACCGCTTACGTCGCTAAAACTTAGGATTGTCATTTTCACCATTATTTGCATTCCAAATATCCCAAAATTGCAGTGTTATTCTGTGATTCATGCCCAAATGACGCAAACATCTTTTCACAATCACATCATGAGCAGCGCATGAAATCGTCATACCCAGACCAATGTTTCTGCATGAGAAATCTGTGTGTAGACTTCATAGAAGGAAATCTAAAGGTGTATTTAGGTGCTTTCCTTGTTATTTTGTTAATCATTACCTTTCAAGGCGTCTCTCCCGTTTCTGTGAATACAGCAGTTGCGCACTGTAAGTGCATAAAACGTCCTTTCTTGCACTTGTGTTCCTAGCGAAGAATTCAGGGCCGCTTACGTTGCTAAAGTTTAGGAATGTCATTTTCACCATTATTTGCATTCCAAATATCCCAAAATTGCAGTGTTATTCTGTGATTCATGCCCAAATGATGGAAACATGTTTTCACAATCACAAGGTTAGCAGCGCATCAAATCGTCATTCGCAGACCAATGCTTCTGCATGAGAAATCTGTGTGCAGACTTCATAGAAGGAAATCTAAATGTCTATGTGCTTTCCTTGCTGTTTTGCTAAGCACTACCTTTCAAGGTGTTTCGCCCGTTTCTTTAGTGAATGCAGCTTTTGCGTACTGTTAGTGCATAAAACGTCCTTTCTTGCACTGGTGTTCCTAGCGAAAAATTCAGGGCCGCTCACGCCGCTTAAGTTTAGGAATGTCATTTTCACCATTATTTGCATTCCAAGTCTCCAAAATTGCAGTGTTATCGTGTGATTATATGCCTAAATGACGGAAACATCTTTTCACAACCACAAGGTTAGCAGCGCATCACATCGTCATACGCAGGACCAATGTTTCTGCATGAGAAATCTCTTGTGTGCAGACTTCAAAGAAGGATGTATAAAGGTGTATGCAGGTGATTTTCCTCTTGTTTTGATACTCATTACTTTTCAGTCTTTCGCCAATTTCATTAGGGAATAGAGCTGTAACGCACTATAATGTATAAAACGTCGTTTCTTGCACTTGTGTCCCTAGCAAAGAATTCAGTACCGCTTACGTCACTAAAACTTAGGATTGTCATTTTCACCATTATTTACATTCCAAATATCCTAAATTTGCCGTGTTATTCAGTGAGATGCCCAAATGATGGAAACATCTTTTCACAATCACAAGGTTAGCAGCGCATCAAATCGTCATACGCAGACCAAAGTTTCTGCATGAGAAATCTGTGTGCAGACTTCATAGAAGGAAATCTAAAGGTGTATTTATGTTCTTTCCTTGTTATTTTGTTAAAGATTACCTTTCAAGGTGTTTCTCCCGTTTCTGTGAATACAGCAGTCGCGCACTGTAAGTGTATTAAACATCGTTTCTTGCACTTTGGTTCCTAGCAAAGAATTCAGGACCGCTTACGTCGCTAAAGCTTAGGATTGTCATTTTCACCATTATTTACCTTCCAAATATCCTAAATTTGCCGTGTTATTCAGTGAGTTATGCCCAAATGACGGAAACAGTTTTTTCGCCATCACAGGGTTAGCAGCGCATGAAATCGTCATATGCAGACCAATGTTTCTGCATGGGAAATCTGTGTGCAGACTTCATAGAACGAAATCTAAATGTGTATATAGGTGCTTTTCCGTTTTGTTTTACTAAGAATTACATTTCGAGATGTTTCGCCCGTTTATTTAGTGAATACAGCAGTAACGCACTGTAAGTGTATAAAACGTCGTTTCTTGCACTTGTGTCCTAGCAAAGAATTCAGTACCGCTTACGTCACTAAAACTTAGGATTGTCATTTTCACCATTATTTACCTTCCAAATATCCTAAATTTGCCGTGTTATTCAGTGAGTTATGCCCAAATGACGGAAACAGTTTTTTCACCATCACAGGGTTAGCAGCGCATGAAATCGTCTCATGCAGACCAATGTTTCTGCGTGGGAAATCTGTGTGCCGACTTCATAGAACGAAATCTAAATGTGTATATAGGTGCTTTTCCGTTTTGTGTTACTAAGAATTACATTTCGAGATGTTTCGCCCCTTTATTTAGTGAATACAGCAGTGGCGCCCTGTTAGTGCATAAAAAGTCGTTTCTTGCACTCGTGTTCCTAGCGAAGAATTCAGGGCCGCTTACCTCGCTAAAGTTTAGGAATGTCATTTTCACCATTATTTGCATTCCAAATATCCCAAAATTGCAGTGTTATTCTGTGAGTCGTGCCCAAATGACGGAAAGAGTCTTTTCACAATCTCAAGGTTATCAGCGCATCAAACCGTCATACGCAGACCAATGTTTCTGCATGAGAAATCCCTTGTGTGCAGACTTCAAAGAAGGAAATATAATGGTCTATTCAGGTGATTTTCTTTTTGTTTTGCTACTCATTAGTTTTTAGTCTTTCGCCCATTTCAATATGGAATAGAGCTGTTCCGCACTATAATTCATAAAACGTCGTTGCTTGCACTTGTGAACTTGCACTTGTGCACTTGCACATG
Organism: Hyalomma asiaticum; assembly: GCA_013339685.2. Lineage (NCBI taxonomy): Eukaryota > Metazoa > Arthropoda > Arachnida > Ixodida > Ixodidae > Hyalomma > Hyalomma asiaticum. The sequence continues at coordinate 16,355 of JABSTT010005687.1, read as the reverse complement.
TGCTTGCACTTGTGCAAGCACATGCGCATTTCTCGTAATTCCATTGAACCTCCTACTTATCACATTAACAATGTTACTCTTGAAACTGTGTTCTCTTATAAGTACCTCGGTGTTCACATTTCTTCTAACCTGTCCTGGAAAACTCACATCGATCATATCATAAATAACGCCAATCGCATGCTTGGGTATCTTCGCAGGAACTTTTCTCAATCATCCAGTTGTATTAAATTACTGCTTTACAAAACACTGGTTCGCTCGAAATTAGAGTACTCTGCATCAGTCTGGAGCCCTGGCATTGATTCACACATTTCTGACTTGGAAGCTGTTCAAAACCGTGCCTGTCGTTTCATACTCTCTAACTATCACCGAACAAGTAGCGTAACCGCCATGAAATTAAGTTTGTCCCTCCCTTCTCTCTCTCATCGCAGGTCTGTAGCTTCATTATGCCTTTTTCATAAAATTTACTACAACAGCTATCTGAAAAACAAATTACTCACAAGGCCCTCGTACATATCAGCCCGCATTGATCACCGCAATAAAGTTGGGATTCCATCTTGTCACACTAAATGTTTTCATGACTCATTCGTACCCAGAACTTGTGTCATTTGGAATGCCCTTTCCCATGACGTTGATGACATAGTAGATATTAATATGTTTCGTAAAACAATTGCTATCTTGTGAATATATTTATACTTGTTACTCTTTGTATAATTTCTTTTTCTCTTATCAAAATTGTTCTCGTGTATTCCCACTGCTTTTTTTCCTTTTTTGTCTTGTTGCGAGTTTTCGCCAGCTACTTTGTACTTTTTTGTTCCTTTATGATTTGCTGTTTATTGTATTCTTTATGTATCCCCACTCCCCTCTGTAATGCCTTCTGGCCCTGAGGGTACAATAAATAATAAATAAATAAATAAATAAATAAATAAATAATTCAGTACCGCTTACGTCGCTATAGCTTCGAATTGTCATTTTCACCATTATTTACATTCCTAATATCCCAAAATTCCAGCGTTATTCTGTGAATTCTGCCCAAATGACGGAAACAGTCTCTTCACAATCTCTAGGTTAGCAGCGCATCAATTCGTCATATGCAGACCAATATTTCTCGCTGAGAAATCTGTGTGCGGACTTCATACAAGGAAATCTAAATGTCTATGTGCTTTCCTTGATGTTTTGCTAAGCACTACCTTTCAAGGTGTTTCGCCTGTTTCTTTAGTAATACGCTACTTGCCGCACTGTAAGTGTATAAAAGGTAGTTTCTTGCACTTGTCTTCCTAGCAAAGACTTCAGTATCCGCTTACGTCGCTATAAGCTTCGAATTGTCATTTTCACCATTCTTTGCCATTCCACAGTATGTCAAAATTGGCAGGCGTTTATTCTGTGAATTGTGCCCAAATGACCGGAAACAGTTACTTCACAATCAGCGGGTTAGCAGCGGCATCAAATCGTCATACGTAGACCATTGTTTTCTGCATGTGAATCTGCGTGAAGACTTTCATAGAACGAATCTTAGGAGGTGTGTGTAGGTGCTTGTTCCTTTTGTCAAGCATTACATTTCTCGGGTTTCTCCCGTTTCTTTATGAATTCAGCAATTTGCGCACTGTAAGCGCATATAAAACGTCGTTTGTTGCACTCGTGTTCCTAGTGAAGAATTCAGGGATGCTTACGTCGCTAAAGTTTAGGAATGTCATTTTCACCATTATTTGCATTCCATATATCCCAAAATTGCAGTGTTATTCTGTGAATATGCCCAAATGACGGAAAGAGTCTCTTCACAATCACAGGGTTAGCAGCGCATCGAATCGTCATACGTAGACCATTGTTTCTGCATGTGAAATCTGTGTGAAGACTTCATAGAAGGAAATCTAGAGGTGTGTTTAGGTGCTTTCCTTGTTCTTTTGCTAAGCATTACCTTTCAAGGTGTTTCGCCCGTTTCTTTAGTGAATGCAGGAGTTGCGCACTGTTAGTGCATAAAACGTCCTTTCTTGCACTTGTGTTCCTAGCAAAGAATTCAGGACCGCTTACGTCGGTAAAGCTTAGGAATGTCATTTTCACCATTATTTACATTCCAAATATCCTAAATTTGCCGTGTTATTCAGTGAGTTATGCCCAAATGAGGGAAACAGTCTTTTCACCATCACAGGGTTAGCAGCGCATGAAATCGTCATATGCAGACCCATGTTTCTGCATGAGAAATCTGTGTGCAGACTTCATAGAAGGAAATCTAAAGGTGTATTTATGTTCTTTCCTTGTTTTTTGCTAAGCATTACCTTTCAAGGTGTTTCGCCTGTTTCTTTAGTGAATGCAGCACTTGCGCACTGTAAGCGCATAAAAAGTCATTTCTTGCACTCGTGTTCCTAGCGAAGAACTCAGGACCGCTTACGTCGCTAAAACTTAGGATTGTCATTTTCACCATTATTTACATTCCAAATATCCCAAAATTGCAGTGATGTTCTGTGAGTCGTGCCCAAATGACGGAAACAGTCCTTTAACAATATCAAGATTAGCAGCGCATCAAACCGTCATACTCAGACCAATGTTTCTGCATGAGAAATCCCTTGTGTGCAGTTTTCAAAGGAAATATAAAGGTCTATTCAGGTGATTTTCTTTTTGTTTTGCTACTCATTAGTTTTCAGTCTTTCGCCCATTTCAATATGGAATAGAGCTGTTGCGCACTATAATTCATAAAACGTCGTTGCTTGCACTTGTGTTCCTACCAAATAACTCAGTACCGCTTACGTCGCTATAGCTTCGAATTGTCATTTTCACCATTATTTACATTCCTAATATCCCAAAATTGCAGCGTTATTCTGTGAATTCTGCCCAAATGACGGAAACAGTCTCTTCACAATCTCTAGGTTAGCAGCGCATCAATTCGTCATACGCAGACCAATGTTTCTGCATGAGAAATCTGTGTGAGGACTTCATAGAAGGAAATCTAAATTTGTATTTAGGTGCTTTCCTTGTTGTTTTGCCAAGCATTACCTTTGAAGGTGTTCCGACCGTTTCTTTAGTGAATACAGCACTTGCGCACTGTAAGTGTATAAAATGTCGTTTCTTGCACTTGTGTTCCTAGCAAAGAATTCAGGACCGCTTACGTTGCTAAAGCTTAGGATTGTCATTTTCACCATTATTTACCTTCCAAACATCCTAAATTTGCCGTGTTATTCAGTGAGATGCCCAAATGATGGAAACAGTCTTTTCACAATCTCAAGGTTATCAGCGCATCAAACCGTCATACGCAGACCAATGCTTCTGCATGAGAAATCTCTTGTGTGCAGACTTCATAGAAGGAAATCTAAATTTGTATTTAGGTGCTTTCCTTGTTATTTTGTTAAAGATTACCTTTCAAGGTGTTTCGCCCGTTTCTTTAGTGAATGCAGCAGTTGCGCACAGTTAGTGCATAAAAAGTCATTTCTTGCACTCGTGTTCCTAGCGAAGAATTCAGGGCCGCTTACGTCGCTAAAGTTTAGGAATGTCATTTTCACCATTATTTACATTCCAAATATCCCAAAATTGCAGCGTTATTCTGTGATTCATGCCCAAATGACGGAAACAGTCATTTCACAATCACAGGGTTAGCAGCGCATCAAATCGTCATATGCAGACCAATGTTTCTGCATGAGAAATCTCTTGTGTGCAGACTTCATAGAAGGAAATCTAAAGGTGTATTTAGGTGCTTTCCTTGTTCTTTTGCTAAGCATTACCTTTCAAGGTGTTTCGCCTGTTTCTTTAGTGAATGCAGCACTTGCGCACTGTAAGCGCATAAAAAGTCATTTCTTGCACTCGTGTTCCTAGCGAAGAACTCAGGACCGCTTACGTCGCTAAAACTTAGGATTGTCATTTTCACCATTATTTACATTCCAAATATCCCAAAATTGCAGTGATGTTCTGTGAGTCGTGCCCAAATGACGGAAACAGTCCTTTAACAATATCAAGATTAGCAGCGCATCAAACCGTCCTACTCAGACCAATGTTTCTGCATGAGAAATCCCTTGTGTGCAGTTTTCAAAGGAAATATAAAGGTCTATTCAGGTGATTTTCTTTTTGTTTTGCTACTCATTAGTTTTAAGTCTTTCGCCCATTTCAATATGGAATAGAGCTGTTGCGCACTATAATTCATAAAACGTCGTTGCTTGCACTTGTGTTCCTAGCAAATAATTCAGTACCGCTTACGTCGCTATAGCTTCGAATGGTCATTTTCACCATTATTTACATTCCTAATATCCCAAAATTGCAGCGTTATTCTGTGAATTCTGCCCAAATGACGGAAACAGTCTCTTCGCAATCTCTAGGTAAGCAGCGCATCAATTCATCATACACAGACCAATGTTTCCCCATGAGAAATCTGTGTGAGGACTTCATAGAAGGAAATCTAAATTTGTATTTAGGTGCTTTCCTTGTTGTTTTGCCAAGCATTACCTTTGAAGGTGTTCCGACCGTTTCTTTAGTGAATACAGCAGTTGCGCCCTGTTCGTGCATAAAACGTCGTTTCTTGCACTCGTGTTCCTAGCGAAGAATTCAGGGCCGCTTACGTGGCTAAAGCTTAGGAATGTCATTTTCGCCATTATTTGCATTCCAAATGTCCCAAAATTGAAGTGTTATCGTGTGATTATATGCCCAAATGACGGAAACATCTTTTCACAATCACAAGGTTAGCAGCGCATCAAATCGTCATACGCAGACCAATGTTTCTGCATGAGAAATCTCTTGTGTCCAGACTTCGAAGACGGAAGTATAAAGGTGTATTTGTAACGAAAATACGAAGGAGAACCGGACCCGACCGTCTGGCCTGTTCGAACGAATAGCGGAAACTAATAGCGCGAGCCCGCCCGTGGACCCTGCTCGCGTAAGCCGCCTCTTCGTCGTCTTTATTTTGCAACATACTCCCGCCGCCGACGAATTTGCGAAGGGCTGCGTGCTTCTAGAGCGCGAACCTTGAGACGGGACGCCTTTCTCAGATGTGATCAGGGAGGAGTTCCATCACGCGACACAACTTCAGATCACAAGAGTCCTCCTACTCCCGGGCGTCGTCTTTAACTCGAAGTCGTCGTGAAGCCTGTTGCCGTCTTATGAGTGGATTGTAGGCGCAAGATGCGCTTGTGGGAGCCGACAACATTGTGAGGCGCTAGCTCGGCTGCGATGGAAGTTGTTGTCACTGGCGGTGTAGCTGCGGGAGGAGGCTTGTCTTGAGGGGCAGGTGCTTCTAGCTGCAAGCTGCGTTCCGAAGAGCAGGCCTCCACGCTGCTTGAAATCGTCCGCTTCTTGATCGAACGTTCAGTGCGCTTGTGTCTTTGCCTGCTATTTGTGGGCAGCTTCGAAACATCCGCATTAGAGTCTCTGTAGCGTCTGGCCCTCTTGCCTCGCTGGTCCCGATGCGAAGTGGTTGAGCCCATCTGGTCATACCGCGATACCGAAGTAGGTCCCTTGCATTTCGACGAGTGAGGCCTGGCACTGCACTTAGAAAAGACAGACGAAGGTGGTGCTCGGCTCTCCCTCTCGCCGTCCTTCATGATCTTCGAGGGCAAACCAGTGAAGGTCAGCTCCGATCTTTGTGCGCAGGACGCGAATGAAGAAATAGAACGAGGTGCTATTTCAGCCAAAGAAGTAGGCGATGGCGGCACGGCGGTCGTCACTGCAACCGGCGTAGATAATTAAGATCTAACATCAGGCGTTGGCTCCTGCACTGTCGACGTCACGGACGTGTTTGAGGGCGCTGCATCCTCGTTGATGCACAGACTGGCAGGCTGTGCGAACGTGGTGCCGTTGACTGGAACTTCACAGAGCTGCGCGGGCTTCAACTTCTTCGAGACTGCGTCAGACACGTGGGAGGTCACGCCTGCAAGCGAAGGCTCAGTGCGTTGGCCCACACAGGAGAAGGTTGGCGCTTGGGTCGAAAGGCGTGGCGATGCGCGAATCGGGACGTGTTGCGGCGGCGACGCGAGTGGTGCGACGAATGGTCTCGTGGTATTGGCGGTGCAGACGGATAGGGTTGGCAGACGCGACTGAGTGGCGCGGCGAACATCGGATATGGCGAAAATCACCTTTTGTTGGTATCCAAACGCCGCTGCCATGTCGACTTCCAGGTCGGTGTCAAAGAGTGTGGCCTGGATCTTGTTGTCGAAGGCTATGAGCTCCGAATACTTCTGCTCGAGGAAGGCGAGGTGGTTCCCGAGCGTCCCAGTCGGGGTTGCGGGATCATCGAGCAGGGTGCTGAGGGTCGAGATGGTGTCGGTAATGACAGTGCGGACGAAGGTGCGCTTTGTTCGCAGTTGATCCATCTTCGAAAGGCGAAGGGCCAGACGACCGGACGGGTTTCGGCACCAGAAAGAATGTAACGAAAATACGAAGGAGAACCGGACCCGACCGTCTGGCCTGTTCGAACGAATAGCGGAAAACTAATAGCGCGAGCCGGCCCGTGGACCCTGCTCGCGTTAGCCGCCTCTTCGTCGTCTTTATTTTGCAACAGTATTCAGGTGCTTTCCGTGTTGTTTTGATAAGCATTACCTTTAAAGATATTTCGCCACTTTGTTTAGTAAATACAGCAGTTGCCAACTGTAAGTGTATAAAATGTCGTTTCTTGCACTTGTGTTCCTAGCAAAGAATTCAGTACCGCTTACGTCGCTATAGCTTCGAATTGTCATTTTCACCATTATATACATTCAAAATATGCCAAAATTGCAGCGTTATTCTGTGAATTCTGCCCAAATGACGGAAACAGTCCCTTCACAATCTCTAGGTTAGCAGCGCATCAATTCGTCATATGCAGACCAATGTTTCTGCATGAGAAATGTGTGCGCAGACTTCATAGAAGGAAATCTAAAGGTGTACTTATGTTCTTTCCTTGCTTTTTTGCTAAGCATTACCTTTCAAGGTGTCTCTCCCGTTTCTGTGAATACAGCAGTTGCGCACTGTAAGTGCATAAAACGTCGCTTCTTGCACTTTTGTTCCTAGCAAAGAATTCAGGTCCGCTTACATCGGTAAAGCTTAGGAATGTCATTTTCCCCATTATTTACATTCCAAGTATGCCAAAATTGCAGCGTTATTCTGTGAATATGCCCAAATGACGGAAAGAGTCTCTTCACAATCACAGGGTTAGCAGCGCATCGAATCGTCATACGTAGACCATTGTTTCTGCATGTGAAATCTGTGTGAAGACTTCATAGAAGGAAATGTAGAGGTGTGTTTAGGTGCTTTCCTTGTTCTTTTGCTATGCATTACCTTTCAAGGTGTTTCGCCCGTTTCTTTAGTGAATGCAGGAGTTGCGCACTGTTAGTGCATAAAACGTCCCTTCTTGCACTTGTGTTCCTAGCAAAGAATTCAGGACCGCTTACGTCGGTAAAGCTTACGAATGGGATTTTCACCATTATTTACATTCCAAGTATGCCAAAATTGCAGCGTTATTCTGTGAACATGCCCAGATGACGGAAAGAGTCTCTTCACAATCACAGGGTTAGCAGCGCATCGAATCGTCATACATAGACCATTCTTTCTGCATGTGAAATCTGTGTGAAGACTTCATAGAAGGAAATCTAGAGGTGTGTTTAGGTGCTTTCCTTGTTCTTTTGCTAAGCATTACCTTTCAAGGTGTCTCTCCCGTTTCTGTGAATACAGCAGTTGCGCACTGTAAGTGCATAAAACGTCGTTTCTTGCACTTTTGTTCCTAGCAAAGAATTCAGGTCCGCTTACGTCGGTAAAGCTTAGGAATGTCATTTTCCCCATTATTTACATTCCAAGTATGCCAAAATTGCAGCGTTATTCTGTGAATATGCCCAAATGACGGAAAGAGTCTCTTCACAATCACAGGGTTAGCAGCGCATTAAATCGTCATATGCAGACCAATGTTTCTGCATGAGAAATCTGTGTGCAGACTTCATACAAGGAAATCTAAATGTCTATGTGCTTCCTTGATGTTTGGCTAAGCACTACCATTCAAGGTGTTTCGCCTGTTTCTTAGTTAAATGCAGCATTTGCGTCCTGTTAGTGCATAAAACGTCCTTTCTTGCACTTGTGTTTCCTACAAAGAAGTCAGTACGGTTTACGTGTCTACAGCTTCGATTGTCATTTCAACATTATTACATTCTTAATATCCCAAAAATTGCAGGCGTTATTCGGTGAATTCTGCCCAAATGACGGAAAACAGGTCTCTTCACAATCTCTAGGCAGCAGCGCATCATTCATCATACGCAGACCAATGTTTCTGCATGAGAAATCTGTGTGAGGACTTCATAGAAGGAAATCTAAACTTGTAGTTAGGTGCTTTCCTTGTTTTTGCCAAGCATTACCTTTGAAGTGTTCCGACCGTTTCTTTAGTGAATACAGCAGTTGCGCCCTGTTCGTGCATAAAACGTCGTTTCGTTGCACTCGTGTTTCTAGCGAAGAATTCAGGGCCGCTTACGTGGCTATAGCTTCGAATTGTCATTTTCACCATTCTTTAGATTCCATTTATCTCAAAATTGCAGCGTTATTCTGTGATTCATGCCCAAATGACGGAAACAGTCTTTTCACAATCACAAGGTTAGCAGCGCATCAAATCGTCATACGCAGACCAATGTTTCTGCATGAAAAATCTGTGTGTAGACTTCACAGAAGGAAATCTAAAGGTGAATTTAGGTGTTTTCGTTGTTATATTGTTAAAGGGCCCCTAAACAACCCCGAGGTGTAAAATTTGTTTTAAAGATATAACTACGCTCCTGTGCGATGTGAACATGCTCCCGCAAGAATTTTGAGAATAGATGCAATAATAAATAGGTTACACGGGTTTAAGTGGCCTCTTGCATCGGTTTCGTTTTCTCGGTCGGCCTCCCCACCCTTCTCTGCCGTGGAGAGGGTAGGGGCGGCGCGCCGTCGAGACTCCGCCCACTTTTGACACGTGACCAGACGTGATCATTTGACGTCATTGACGCTTGCGCTGCGGAACCGGTTGCTCCCGTTCTAGAAACGTTGGGTTGCTCCTGCGCTCAGGCCGGTGGGATGGCGAGGGGACCTGACAATAGACGTTTCCACCAATCAACGAGATACAACTACGCAAAGTTGTTCGCAGTACAAGATGACGACACCTAGGATGCGAGCGCGACTGGTCAGTCGCCGGAAAGAAGCGCGGGAATTGTTTTTTGAAATACGGCGTCTGTGTGGCGCGCAGCGCTGTCATATTCGCAGAATGTGATCGCCGCAACCTTCTCTATGATTGAGTTAGCTTGTTTGGCTGGCTTTGAAAAAAAGTAGGAGCCTGTTTAGTGGCCCTTTAAGCATTACCTTTCAAGGTGTTTCGCCCATTTCTTTCGTGAAGGCAGCAGTTGCGCACTGTAAGTTATAAAATGTCGTTTCTTGCACTTGTCTTCCTAGCAAAGAATTCAGTACCGCTTACGTCGCTATAGCTTCGAATTGTCATTTTCACCATTATTTACATTCCAAGTATGCCAAAATTGCAGCGTTATTCTGTGAATTGTGCCCAAATGACGGAAACAGTCTCTTCACAATGACAGGGTTGGCAGCGCATCAAATCGTCATACGTAGACCATTGTTTCTGCATGTGAAATCTGTGTGAGGACTTCATAGCAGGAAATCTAAAGGTGTGTTTAGATGCTTTCCTTGTTCTTTTGCTAAGCATTACCTTTGAAGATGTTTCGACCGTTTCTTTACTGAATACAGCAGTTGCGCCCTGTTAAGGCATAAAAAATCATTTCTTGCACTCGTGTTTCTAGCGAAGAATTCAGGGCCGCTTACGTGGCTATAGCTTCGAATTGTCATTTTCACCATTCTTTACATTCCATTTATCCCAAAATTGCAGCGTTATTCTGTGATTCATGCCCAAATGACGGAAACAGTCTTTTCACAATCACAAGGTTAGCAGCGCATCAAATCGTCATACGCAGACCAATGTTTCTGCATGAGAAATCTGTGTGTAGACTTCACAGAAGGAAATCTAAAGGTGTATTTAGGTGCTTTCCTTGTTAAAGGGCCCCTAAACAACCCCGAGGTGTAAAATTTGTTTTAAAGATATAACTATGCTCCTGTGCGATGTGAACATGCTCCCGCAAGAATTTTGAGAATAGATGCAATAATAAAGAAGTTACACGGGTTTAAGTGGCCGCTTGCGTCGGTTTCGTTTTCTCGGTCGGCCTCCCCACCCTTCTCTGCCGTGGAGAGGGTAGGGGCGGCGCGCGTCGAGACTCCGCCCACTTTTGACACGTGACCAGACGTGATCATTTGACGTCATTGACGCTTGCGCTGCGGAACCGGTTGCTCCCGTTCTAGAAACGTTGGGTTGCTCCTGCGCTCAGGCCGGTGGGATGGCGAGGGGACCTGACAATAGACGTTTCCACCAATCAACGAGATACAACTACGCAAAGTTGTTCGCAGTACAAGATGACGACACCTAGGATGCGAGCGCGACTGGTCAGTCGCCGGAAAGAAGCGCGGGAATTGTTTTTTGAAATACGGCGTCTGTGTGGCGCGCAGCGCTGTAATATTCGCAGAATGTGATCGCCGCAACCTTCTCTATGATTGAGTTAGCTTGTTTGGCTGGCTTTGAAAAAAAGTAGGAGCCTGTTTAGTGGCCCTTTAAGCATTACCTTTCAAGGTGTTTCGCCTGTTTCTTTAGTGAATGCAGCAGTTGCGCCCTGTTAGTGCATTAAACGTCCTTTCTTGCACTTGTGTTCCTAGCAAAGAATTCAGGACCGCTTACGTCGCTAAAGCTTAGAATTGTCATTTCCACCATTATTTGCATTCGAAATATCCTAAATTTGCAGTGTTATTCAGTGAGTTATGCCCAAATGGCGGAAACAGTCTTTTCACAATCACAGGGTTAGGAGCGCATCAAATCGTCATACGTAGACCAATTTCTGCATGAGAAATCTGTGTGCCGACTTCGAAGACGGTAATATAAAGGTGTATTCAGGTGCTTTCCTTGTTGTTTTGCTAAGCATTACCTTTCAAGGTGTTTCGCCCGTTTCTTTAGTGAATACAGCAGTTGCGCACTGTAAGTGCATAAAACGTCGTTTCTTGCACTTGTGTTCCTAGCAAAGAATTCAGGACCGCTTACGTCGCTAAAACTTAGGATTGTCATTTTCACCATTATTTACATTCCAAATATCCCAAAATTGCAGTGTTATCGTGTGATTATATGCCTAAATGACGGAAACATCTTTTCACAATCACAACATGAGCAGCGCATGAAATCGTCATACCCAGACCAATGTTTCTGCATGAGAAATCTGTGTGTAGACTTCATAGAAGGAAATCTAAAGTTGTATTTAGGTGCTTTCCTTGTTATTTTCTTAATCATTACCTTTCAAGGTGTCTCTCCCGTTTCTGTGAATACAGCAGTTGCGCACTGTAAGTGCATAAAATGTCGTTTCTTGCACTTTTGTTCCTAGCAAAGAATTCAGGACCGCTTACGTCGGTAAAGCTTAGGAATGTCATTTTCACCATTATTTACATTCCAAATATCCTAAATTTGCCGTGTTATTCAGTGAGTTATGCCCAAATGACGGAAACAGTCTTTTCACCATCACAGGGTTAGCAGCGCATCAAATCGTCATACGCAGACCAATGTTTCTGCATGAGAAATCCCTTGTGTGCAGACTTCGAAGACGGTAATATAAAGGTGTATTCAGGTGCTTGCCGTGTTGTTTTGCTAAGCATTACCTTTCAAGGTGTTTCGCCCATTTCTTTCGTGAAGGCAGCAGTTGCGCACTGTAAGTTATAAAATGTCGTTTCTTGCACTTGTCTTCCTAGCAAAGAATTCAGTACCGCTTACGTCGCTAAAACTTAGGATTGTCATTTTCACCATTATTTACATTCCTAATATCCCAAAATTGCAGCGTTATTCTGTGAATTCTGCCCAAATGACGGAAACAGTCTCTTCACAATCTCTAGGTTAGCAGCGCATCAATTCGTCATATGCAGACCAATGTTTCTGCATGAGAAATCTGTGTGCAGACTTCATAGAAGGAAATCTAAAGGTGTATTTATGTTCTTTCCTTGTTTTTTTGCTAAGCATTACCTTTCAAGGTGTTTCGCCCGTTTCTTTAGTGAATACAGCAGTTGCGCCCTGTTAGTGCATAAAAAGTCATTTCTTGCACTGGTGTTCCTAGCGAAGAATTCAGGGCCGCTTACGTCGCTAAAGTTTAGGAATGTCATTTTCACCATTATTTGCATTCCAAATCTCCAAAAATTGCAGTGTTATCGTGTGATTATATGCCTAAATGACGGAAACATCTTTTCACAACCACAAGGTTAGCAGCGCATCACATCGTCATACGCAGACCAATGTTTCTGCATGAGAAATCTCTTGTGTGCAGACTTCGAAGACGGTAATATAAAGGTGTATTCAGGTGCTTGCCGTGTTGTTTTGCTAAGCATTACCTTTAAAGATATTTCGCCACTTTGTTTAGTGAATACAGCACTTGCGCACTGTAAGTGTATAAAATGTCGTTTCTTGCACTTGTCTTCCTAGCAAAGAATTCAGTACCGCTTACGTCGCTATAGCTTCGAATTGTCATTTTCACCATTATTTACATTCCAAATATCCCAAAATTGCAGCGTTATTCTGTGAATTGTGCCCAAATGACGGAAACAGTCTCTTCACAATCACAGGGTTAGCAGCGCATCAAATCGTCATACGTAGACCATTGTTTCTGCATGTGAAATCTGTGTGAAGACTTCATAGAAGGAAATCTAGAGGTGTGTTTAGGTGCTTTCCTTGTTCTTTTGCTAAGCATTACCTTTCAAGGTGTTTCGCCCGTTTCTTTAGTGAATACAGCAGTTGCGCACTGTAAGTGTATAAAATGTCGTTTCTTGCACTTTTGTTCCTAGCAAAGAATTCAGGACCGCTTACGTCGGTAAAGCTTAGGAATGTCATTTTCACCATTATTTGACATTCCAAATATCCCAAAATTGCGTGTATATTTGGGATTCAATGCACAAATGATGAAAACATCTTTTCACAACACAACATGAGCACGAATAAATACGTCATACCCATACCAATGTTTCTGCATGAGAAATCGTGTGTTGACTCATAGAAGGAAATCAAAAGTTGTATTTGAGTTGCTTTCCTTGTTCTTTTCTTAAATCATTACCTTCAAGGTGTCCTCTCCCGTGTCTGTGAATACAGCATTGCGCACTGTAAGTGCATAAACGTCGTTCTTGCCTTTTGTTCCGAGCAAAGAATTAGGACCGCTTACGTCGCTAAAGCATTATGATGTCCATTTTTCACCATTATTTACAACCAAATCTCCAAAAATTGCAGTGTTATCAGTGATTATATCTAGACGGAAACATCTTTTCACAACCACAAGGTTAGCAGCGCATCAAATAGTCATCCGCAGACCACTGTTTCTGCATGAGGAAATCTCTTGTGTGCAGACTTCGAAGACGGTAATATAAAGGTGTATTCAGGTGCTTGCCGTGTTGTTTTGCTAAGCATTACCTTTAAAGATATTTCGCCACTTTGTTTAGTGAATACAGCACTTGCGCACTGTAAGTGTATAAAATGTCGTTTCTTGCACTTGTCTTCCTAGCAAAGAATTCAGTACCGCTTACGTCGCTATAGCTTCGAATTGTCATTTTCACCATTATTTACATTCCAAATATGTCAAAATTGCAGCGTTATTCTGTGAATTGTGCCCAAATGACGGAAACAGTCTCTTCACAATCACAGGGTTAGCAGCGCATCAAATCGTCATACGTAGACCATTGTTTCTGCATGTGAAATCTGTGTGAAGACTTCATAGAAGGAAATCTAGAGGTGTGTTTAGGTGCTTTCCTTGTTCTTTTGCTAAGCATTACCTTTCAAGGTGTTTCGCCCGTTTCTTTAGTGAATGCAGCAGTTGCGCACAGTTAGTGCATAAAACATCCTTTCTTGCACTTGTGTTCCTAGCAAAGAATTCAGGACCGCTTACGTTGCTAAAGCTTAGGATTGTCATTTTCACCATTATTTACCTTCCAAATATCCTAAATTTGCCGTGTTATTTAGTGAGTTATGCCCAAATGATGGAAACAGTCTTTTCACCATCGCAGGGTTAGCAGCGCATTAAATCGTCATATGCAGACCAATGTTTCTGCATGAGAAATGTGTGTGCAGACTTCATAGAAGGAAATCCAAAGGTGTATTTATGTTCTTTCCTTGTTTTTTTGCTAAGCATTACCTTTCAAGGTGTTTCGCCCATTTCTTTCGTGAAGGCAGCAGTTGCGCACTGTAAGTTATAAAATGTCGTTTCTTGCACTTGTCTTCCTAGCAAAGAATTCAGTACCGCTTACGTCGCTATAGCTTCGAATTGTCATTTTCACCATTATTTACATTCCAAGTATGCCAAAATTGCAGCGTTATTCTGTGAATTGTGCCCAAATGACGGAAACAGTCTCTTCACAATCACAGGGTTAGCAGCGCATCAAATCGTCATACGTAGACCATTGTTTCTGCATGTGAAATCTGTGTGAAGACTTCATAGAAGGAAATCTAAAGGTGTGTTTAGATGCTTTCCTTGTTCTTTTGCTAAGCATTACCTTTGAAGATGTTTCGACCGTTTCTTTACTGAATACAGCAGTTGCGCCCTGTTAGTGCATAAAAAGTCATTTCTTGCACTCGTGTTTCCAGCCAAGATATTAGGAGATGCGTCGTCGCAGAGGAGGCGACACTCGCTTATAACTCGATATGTATAGTTATCCGATCCGCACGATCAGTCCTACGCAATACACGTCCGTACGTGTACCGGTCGTCGCATTGCGACCGTGCGCACGTATTGGCTCAACTGGACACGCGAAGCTGGATCTTTCGAACAATCCAGCGGCGCGTGTTCAGCCGAGCTGTCGTCACCAAGTCTTATGTCACCTTCCTGACACTTGTGCACCATCGAGCGCGATCATAAACGAGTCGGCGAACGACGCGCACGCGGATGCCTCGCGACGGTCGCAAGTGCGTTTTGACGGCGTACTGCGGCCAAGCACGCGGCGTAGCTGGAGGCAGCTAGGCGCGCTACAACGCTGAATATTTTGTGCACGTCGTGCATATCTGCTTCACGTGTACGATATATATATGGAAGCAGATGTGCACAAAGCCTCCTGCCCACCTACATGTTCTCGATGCCGGTAGCGGCGGCCGGAGCTGTCGGAACATCGCGCTTCTCGATCGGCGCGCTCGGGTCGAGAGTGGCCAGAGTGACGCACGCTCATCGCTTTGCCCACGCGTGACACCTTTGCCTGCGTTAATTGTGGGTCCCACAGCCGCTCCGCCTTTTAGGCGTGGTGCGCTTAGGTGTTTGACCAACGTTACATATACATGCAACCTGGCATTTTATGCAGATATGTATGTATACATATGACCAAAACAATTATCTTCGCGTCCCTCAACTCCTGTAATGAAATGCTTCAGTGCTGCTCTATGTTGCGGACGTCCACACTAAGTGTATATGCCAGCACTAATTAGGGACGTTTATTTGAAGTTGATGAATGAATATTATATTATCTCAACATATTAATAGCTTTAAAGCAATCATACAACACATGTATCTCTCTTCATTACGGTAATCAAGCTCTCAGTCATGAAGTGCAGTACCTGTAAATGGCATATCATAAAATAGCTAAATAAAATAACTAACCAGATAAACAGCCAAAAACAAAAACAAACAAGCAGCATTTCCAAAATATACCATCTCTATTATGTTAATCAGCAATGGTTTGAAAGCACGCACAAACAAGGCACAACAAAACAAACACATGAGTAAGACAAAGGTCACTACATAAGACAGTACCTAAAAGAAGGGCACAAGAGACAAGGGGCCAGGAGAGGTCAGCGATGCAAGCACTTTTTGTGCCCTGTTTTCAACCTATCGTGGTTATCCAACCCACTCAGTATTCAATTCCTTTGAAGAGGCACTGCAACAGTTCTTTAACATAAGCTGAAAACGGTGCCGATCAGTCATGAAAGCTCCTGTGAGCACGAGCCAATTATTATTGCACTGCTCACACCAGGGAATCTGTAATTTGGTTTCAAAAACAGCTGAGAAGCATCTGCTTTTCTGTCAACGAATGGCGTCACTGGGGGCACAGAATACATTGCTTGATTTTTTCAGTGGTCATTAAAACAGCTCGCTTCACCAGGTACCATATACTGACCCCGACCCCACGCCTTTCCCTTCGTACTGGTCATCATTTACAAGTAACCCTAACCCGTCCACTCAGCCCCGCTATGACCTTCTCCGCGTCTTTCTTTTGCCAGTCCTCGACTAACTGGAACAACCTGCCCCGTCATATTGTTGAAATCACCTGCCCATCAACATTTGTTGAAATGCTTAAACACTAACAAAACGATAACTCGGGCAAGTTGGTATCGGTTCATACTGAAGTATAAC
>JABSTT010005686.1:0-16623 GCA_013339685.2 Hyalomma asiaticum | reverse complement strand
CACGGGCTTCTACATTTTGCCCCCACCTAAATGCAGCCGCCGCGGCCGGGATTCGATCCCGCGACCTTCGGATCTGCAGCCGAGTGCCATGACCACCGTGGCGGGGCAAAAAATCGGGAAATTCATCCATGTCTATGATTGATATTGTGTTACTGCTCGGATAAGCCGTGACAACTTTTCAAATGGCAAGTTATAGCGAGAGCGACCAAGATTATAGCAAAACCATGATTGTATTCCGCCTTGCTAAGAGCTTTTCTGTTAATGTTTGTATCACCCACTGACAGAGAAAAAGGAATGTCATGCCAAAATATGGAGCCGATGCGCGATTTGTTAAATCGGAGTATTTGTCTTGGTGCGACAGCACAACTAGCAGCTCGATGGTAAACCTCTCCTTTATGTAACATATCTTTCCAGGAATCAAACCGGATTACACGACGACACTTGAGTACACGGATCCAGATTCGTACCTTTGCAGTGTTTTTACAGTATATTTCCAGGAGGAAAATGTTTCTAACGGTAAGGTGTAGTCGTTCTTGTGGAATTCACTCAGCTCCCGCTCGCTCGTAGGGACACATCATGAAGAAACTTGGTAGTCAGGCCCCCATCACGGATACGAGGGAAAAGAACCTTCTCAGCTGCTTTGCTTTTCCTTCTGTCTGTGTTTCTTCCTTTATGGCTTTGATTTCTGTCTTTCTTGCTGTTTTTCTACGGGCTTCTCTTCTTCCCTCTTTTCTTCCCCTCTTCCTTTCTTTATTCCTTTCTTTCTTTGCTTCCTTCTTCAGTTTCTGTTTTCGTGCTGCTTTTCCTTGCTGTTAATTCTTATTTTTCTCTCTTGTTGTGCTAAGGGTCGTGCATGTTCGGATCAATTTATTTGGCCGAGTGTGCATAGGAGACCACGCATACGCGCGCACAGCATATTGCAATAGCTGTGTGAGACGGATTTCGCGGTCAGACCAACAAAGCCACCGACAACTGCGAGGCAATGCAAACTCCGCTTGAGAAAAAAAATGGTACTCGATTTGCTTCTTTGTGATATCTCTACATGCAATTTAAGGGTGCAATTCTGATACGGTTATTCTTGGCATTAGGAGCAATGCGAAAATCAGCCATGCGCTCATCGCTCTCAGTTGAGTATCACGATTTATGCGATAATGATATAAGTACTCACGAGAACACATTCTGCGGCACTATATACCCGCATATACAACCGATGCACAGAAGCTGACAAAATGTTACGGTCCTCCTAAGATCATCCGACTGGATGTCGTTAAAATTGGATACACTAGAGCTAAGTCAAAAGCAATCGCGCAAATAATATGTGCCAGTATCGGTGGCGTGTGCAGCATAAATATTACAGATGTGCAGCTGCCTGTATGAGAGAAATCGTCGGCTTAGTATCCTCCGAAGGGCGTATCAAAGAGGACGGTGATGGAGCCTCGATTTCACGCCGCACAGTATGTAGAACGCTGTCTTATGTGGACGGCTAAAGGGAGCAATAAGCGTCTTCGCACGACCAGGTAGCGGCGGTGTTACGAAGCCGCATGATCGGCTTCGGGATACGACGGCTCTTCGCGGCCCTCGAAACGTCTGCGCTCGCTCATGATTTCGTCGACGGTAGAGCAGTCTTTAACAGCCAGGAACTTAAAAGCATCATCGCCGATGCCTTTCAGGATATGGCCACTTTGTCAGCTTCGGACATGCTGGAATCGACGAGGTGGCACACAGCTTGAACATCAAGTATATACGCGACATAAGACTGAGCCGTATGAGTCCGACAGGATCCATCTTTCGTAGCAGCGCACTTGCTGTTAGCGAGCGGGCCGAATAGACCGCGCAAGTTTTGCTTGCACAAATCCCAACTGGTCAGTTCTTCCTCGTTCGTATCATAAAAGAGGCGTGCCGGGCCCTTGAGGTAGAACAGAAGATTAGCTAGCATGAGTGTCCGGTCCCACTGGCTGTGCGCTGCGACGCGTTCGTAGAGGACCAACTATTCCTCGACCTTCTCAGTATCCTTACTGGAGAAATTGCCTGGGTCGTGCGGGTGGGTCAGGGCGACTGGAGGTGGGTTGCAAGTGCTTGCGTTGCGTGCGCTGACGGCACGTGTGCTGACGCCGTGACTGACCCGTCGCCCTGGTCGTCTGTCGGCATGGTAGTCGGCGTGATAGTAGGCAGAGGACAAGCCCGCTGGAGAGTTCCGTCTTGTGCAGTACCCAGCACCTCTACCACGATGGAAGGAGCAAAGATAATTGAAAGGCCATTTTCATAACAGATGCGATTTAGCAGGCGCTGCCCCAATCGCAGAGCGAGAGGCTACCTCAAAACATCGTCTCCTTCTTCTCCCTAGCGATCGTTCTCTTCCCTCCTCTCTTAGCACCGCGACAATATGTTAGGCATACTACCAAATTTAACGAACTGCTTAAGCAACATGCATATAAAAGCGGTCAACAGTGAGGATGATGACTTATGTGTGGTTTCTGCAAAAGAATATTTTATTTCGTGAGCAGGAATACGCAGTGATCCGCCTGTGAGAAGTACAGCGACATTTTATTTTTGTTGTAATGCTTGCAAAACCAACGTGGTGAGCTTCTTGCGTTATGAATTTTAAAGTTTGCTGACATGGCTGGTGAGTACTCAAATGATCTTGTGATAAGGAACGAGTGCATATGTGATGCAGATCACCAAGAAGACGTGGGGAAGATACAAAATAAATCATGGCATTGTAAGTTCTTCAAGAATAAAAATTCTTGAAAGGACGTTGGTATTGTCGTCATCGCTCAAGAATATCACGAAGAAGCGAATGAATGAAAAATTGGCAGATCCCACGTGCAGTGGGAATCAAGGAAATGCGAAGCACGCATCAGGAACGTAAAGTGGATTTGCATTGTTGTCTCGCTATACCGAGTTTGGTGCATATGAAGTTAACGAAACGGCCACAAGAGCACCAAGACAGTGGCATGTAAACCATGCCGCTCATACACGCACGTCATGATTCTAACGTTATGACTTGTACGTTCGTCATGCAGTCGTGTTGTGCCATAGCAATTTTCGTATACATCCCTTCAAGGAAACGAGTGGCATGTAGATCATGCCGCTAATGACATGCATGTCACGATTTTCATGTTATGACCTGTAATTTATGATCGTCATACAGTCATGTTGTGCCAAACCAATTGCCGTATAGGCTCCGTGAAGTCGAGTTTTCCATGTGCGACATCAGCGCCAGAATGCACTGCCTGGCGAAGAGAAGAAGCAAACTAGGACAGACTGTGACAGGGAAATACGCGAACGCGATGCGCGTCTCTAACTCTATAGCAGCAGCGATCGCCCGTCCCACCTTTCGTTTTATTTCCCTTGAGACGCGCGCTCCAAACCTGCGGCAAACTGTTCTAAAGGGCGACGCCGCGAGCGTTCGTGTGGTTCGCAGCACGCCCGGAAAGCAGCGAAGGCGAACCGAGGCGCGCGTCGCTGTCGCCTCGGTTTCCACCGTGCGTAACTGAGCCGTCCTACGAGAGCTAAGTAGCGCCCTCTGGTCAGTAGACGGAGCCCATACATCCCATTAACGAAACGGCAGTACAGCGCCAGGACCATGGCATGTAAATCACGCAGGTCATGACACGCGTGTCATGGTTCTAATGTTATGACCTGTCATTTACGTTCGTCATGCTGTCGTGTTGTGCCATAGCAATTTTGGTATACATCCCATTAACGAAACGCCTGGCATGTAAATCATGCCACCCATGACATGCATATTATGCTTTTCACGTTGTGACCTCTCATTTATGTTCGTCATGCAGTCATATTGTTGCATAACAATTTTCCTACACATCCTACTAACGAAACGGCCAAGAGAGCACCAAGACCGTTGCATGTATATCATGCCGCTCATGACATGCATGTCATCATTTTCATGTTATGACCTGTCATTTACGCTCATGATGCAGTCATCTTGTGGCATGCCAATTTTCGTATACATGCCGCTAACGAAACGCGTGGCATGTTAATCTGTCGCCCATGACATGCATATCATGATTTTCATGTTGTGACCTGTCAGTCATGTTCGTCAGGCAGTCATGTTGTGCCATACCAATTTTCGCGTACATCCCATTAGCGAAACGGCTAGGAGAGCACTAAGACCGTGGCATGTAAATCATGCCACTCATGGCATGCATATCATGATTTTCATGTTATGACCTGTCATTTATGTTCGTCAGGCAGTCATGTTGTGCCATACCAATTTTCGCATACATCCCATTAGCGAAACGGCTAGGAGAGCACTATGACCGTGGCATGTAAATCATGCCACTCATGACATGCATATCATGATTTTCATGTTATGACCTGCCATTTATGTTCGTAAGGCAGTCATGTTGTGCCATACCAATTTTCGCATACATCCCATGAGCGAAACGGCCAGGAGCGCCCTAAGACCGTGGCATGTAAATCATGCCGCTCATGACATGCGTATCATGATTTTCATGTTATGACCTGTCATTTATGTTCGTCATGTAGTCATGATGTGGCATACCAATTTTCGTAAACATCCGATTAGCGAAACGGCCAGGAGAGCACAAAATCGTAGGCGGCTAGATAGATAGATAGATAGATAGATAGATAGATAGATAGATAGATAGATAGATAGATAGATAGATAGATAGATACGCTCAAACTCGCCGAAGTTCGCTAAGAAATGCTTCGCATTTAATAAACGCTAATTTTTCGAAACGGTACTGCGGGGCTAGTCCGGGTGCTTCCCAGGTGGGAAATCTTGTTCCGGGAACCCTCTGTCCTTCGCTGCCTCCTTGGTCCTGGTGACGAGACGTCGTTGTTCGTCGAGGTCCTCTGGGGCGTGCTTGGCCTCCAACGTTTCGACGTCTTCATTTGCTTGGCTGTTGTTACGGGCATTCGGTGAAGACAATATTTCGGTAACCATATGAAATGGGCACGCTTTTATCAGGTGGGCCAAGGTATCAGGTGTGCGCCACAAATTGGGCACAGGTATTCGTGTAGCGCCGGGTAAAGTCTGTGCATGAGTGTCCCATGGGTGTATGTGTTCGTCTGTAGTCTTCTCAGTCCCTTTGTTAGAGCTATGGGTGTGGTTTTGGGTACTCCCTGTGTTCCAGCCTCTGCAGGGAGTACCCAAAATCACCTGCTCTGCAGTATCGCAGAATAGGTGATGTGTACGTGCTCAGGCTCCACGGACGCTGCCCTGCCGTCTGGAGAGTGGGAGGGGATATCCCAATAGGCGTGACCGCGAGCCACGGCGTTTGCCGCCTCGTTCTCCTCCAGCCCCTCGTGCCCAAGAACCCATGTCATACAGGTGTACAACATCGGAATTCTCTGGGCTTGAGTGGAGACCGCTAGGGGTCCTGTGGTGCCCCCAGCGTGTCGGTAGTCAGTAGTCACAGCGGAAGGACGTGCGTAGCAAGAGCTCCCGGAATACGCCAGTCTTTGAGTGTTTCTGCATGATTGTTCTTTTTATTTTTACATTGGATAGTAGAGAAAATAGTCTTTTCTTTCTTGTGCTTTCTTTTGTTTCTAGTTTTCACCCGCGTACGGGCTTTTTCCTTTCTCTTCGAAACCACGTGATAGATGTTTTAGTTGCTATCGTTTGAGTGTTAGGTTGTATTGAATAGGCGTGTTTTGCGTGCGGTTTTTCTTTTTACCTTTTAGGGGCAAAGGTCCTTAAGGTGTGGGTCGGTTGTCATGTATCGTCGTATCGTGTAATCTACACCACTCAGAATACCATGCAACGCCATGCAACGCCGGGAGGCTCGCGCTCGCCCTCGGCGCGTGCCTTCCTGCTCGCGAGCTCTCTCATTCTTCCATCTGCTGTATTGTGAGAAAGAGAGAGAGAGAGAGCGCGAAAGGCGCGCGTTGACTATACAACCTTCTCCAACTCACACAAACCAACAGCGCTAGTAAAGGCCGACCACGCGGTCTTGAAAAAAAGAAAAGTACGCAGATCCGTGCTTGGGAAAAGGCCGGACACAAAAAAGGCGCAAAGATAAAAAGCCTTCTTTCCTCTCTTATCCAATGTAAAAAAAATTCACAGCATAACCACGGAGTTAATGATGATGAGTGGGCGAAGCTCCGGAGGTTCATCGTAGATCGTGCCGAGTTCCGGATTAATTTAGTTAACGCACACGCTGCGAACCCTTATGGTTCAGCTACACACAAGTGAAATCTCCCACCGGCACTTCATTGCAAGTCAAGATCCAGTGCCTCTATATATATATATATATATATATGGGTGGCCGGTGAACGGTTCTCCAGCACGAGCAGTCGAACCCAAAAAACGCGGGTTCGATCCCGGCCGTGGCGGTCGCATTTTCGATGGAGGCGAAAATGCCAGAGGCCCGTGTACTGTGCGTTGTCAGTGCACGTTAAAGAACCCCAGGTGGTCTAAATTTCCGGAGCCCTCCACTACGGCCTTTCTCTCTCCTCTATCTCGTTCACTCCCTTTCTTCCCACCCCCACGGACGCTTAGCCGTGCTCCCTACATGGGCTGCAGAAATTAGCGTCCTTTCCTAACCGAACCACAATCAATCATCAATCAACGCTCTTTCTTCGATGAACGCGCTACCAGCTCGCAAGGAAGGAGAACGCGCCCTCATCCGCGAGAGACAAGCTTGACGCAGGCAGCGTCTTCTAGCGAGTTTCTTGAGAGAAAAATACCGACTGCTCGCGCTGGCGAACCGTTCACCGGCCACCCATATATATATATATATATATATATAGAGGCACTGGATCTTGACTTGCAATGAAGTGCCGGTGGGAGATTTCACTTGTGTGTAGCTGAACCATAAGGGTTCGCAGCGTGTGCGTTAACTAAATTAATCCGGAACTCGGCACGATCTACGATGAACCTCCGGAGCTTCGCCCACTCATCATCATTAACTCCGTGGATATGCTGTGAATTTTTTTACATTGGATAAGAGAGGAAAGAAGGCTTTTTATCTTTGCGCCTTTTTTGTGTCCGGCCTTTTCCCAAGCACGGATCTGCGTACTTTTCTTTTTGTCAAGACCGCGTGGTCGGCCTTTACTAGCGCTGTTGGTTTGTGTGAGTTGGAGAAGGTTGTATTGGGTGATAAGAAAATCTGTAGGGGGACGTAAACTGAAGAGCTTTAATAGTGCCAATTTCGGGCCACTTTTACCTCTAATTTTATCTGTGCATGCTGTCGTTGTACAAGGCGGGATAACTGCCTTTGTGCAATGGGGATATATTGGGACATTTAGTTTGCGGTACGTTTGCAGCCTACTGATTTACAGTATATGTGCGTTTTTAGTGCGGTGTACTGGATGAATTAGTAAAATATACGTTTGAAGCCTGGGGCAGCGTAGAGTGCACCACTAATATCCGCCTGAGGTGTGCGTGGTAAATTTATGGGAGGCCTAATTTTCGACGAGTGTGTGATCGTTCATCGCACTAATCACGGTGAAAAAAACGGTGAACTGTACAAAGTGTTCACGTGGCAGTCAAAGTAGATGTTTGAGCAGACGATGGGGCATGCGAAGTAGAAGTGTCATGTAGCCAGTGTGGGGTTATGGCGAAATTCCAGCAGATGGAGGAAGCCCAGACCGCCCTCATAAAACGAGTAGGCAAGCTGGAGGACGCTTTAGAGGCGGAACGCCAAATGAGAAAGGAGGTGGGCGATCGGCTCAAAGTAACCGAGGAGCACCTGACAAAGGTTGCCATGCAGGATAAGAAAGAGTCAGGTGACTATCACGGGGAGGGAACATCTTTGACGCCACAAGAAAAGACGACAAAAGGAGCACAGAAGCCTGGGTATAGCTACAGAGAAGCTCTCGTTAAAGAGCGAGCGGACAAAAGACTACCCAAACCTCACCCTGAAAGTCAGTCCAGATGTCCAGAGCAGGCAAAGGCAGCAGGGCAGCTGGAGAACGTAATAATAGCGAGGGACTTCCACCTGGCTTGATGCTCCGAAACGATTCAAGAGAGGCTGAAAGGAGACCAAAGAGTACCAACAGGGACGTTTCTAGGAAAAATGTTACAGTAATGCAACAAACAAGGGAATAGCCGACTCGTAGAGATCACGGAGGCATTTTGGTCATGATAGCTTGCGGGATCAACAACGTGGTGGACGGAAAAACCCCCGAAATAGAGAAGAGGTTAACACAGTGAATAGATTAATTGCGGGACGTCTCCCCTCAGGTGCAAATGGTGGTGTGGAAAATCCCTCAGGTAATCTTGAAAGATCGAACCATGCAAAGAGCATTTGTCACTGCCAACGAAACGATTTGGCGGGTTGGCGGGTCGTCAACGTAAACAGAGAAGTGCACTGATGGGGTCCTTTCCAGAGAGATAGAACCCACTTTGGTCATAAACTTGGGCATGAGGTCGGCTGGCACCTAGCTGGACGCACAGTAGCTTTTTTAGGTGGCACCCGAGCCCTCCGGTGGCCACGGTAGAAAGGGACAAAACATCTCTTTGGGACCCTTTGGCAGACAGAATTGATAACAAACTGAGAAGGGCAAAAGGGAATGAGAGAAAGAAATTGCAGCACAGTTTAATAAGCTACATAAATATGCAAGATGGCAGAAAACAGGCAAAATGGTTAGAAATAGAGGAACAGTTAAACTGAGAACATACACTGGTGCACACCGTTACAGAAACGTACCTTCGGGACACGGAAGAGCCACCAATTATTGCAAATTATGTGTGGGGAGCGTGCGACAGGACAAAATTGAAAGATAAGGTGGGAGAATCGGTATGCTACATCGGGGAGCGAATTGGTGCAGGGCTAATTCGACATGTGAAGAGCACCTCTGGGTATCTGGAACGGTAAGCGGGAAGAAAGCTATGTTTGGCGCAGTTTACATGTGGACTGGAAATAATTGCAAAGAGGAAAATCAGGAGGTGGTGAATTGCATAAGCAAGGATATTCAGAAATGTGTTAATGGGGCCGAAATAATCCTGTTAGGCGATATGAATGCTCTTGTGTATGACCTCGCCGGATATACAGATTATAACGGGAGGTTTACGCTAGAGCTCTGCGAACATCATAGTCTCGATACAGTTAGCATGAGTCCTAAGTGCAATGATACAGTTAACATGAGTCCCACGTATGGGCAGGTAACATTGGTAGTCGGAAGAAGGCAGTCAACAACCGGTTACTGCTTCAAGACAGGAGGGATCCACGACAAGTTCAGTGAAATGAGCATAGATGAGGAATGGAGTAGCTGCTTTGCGAGTGAACATAAACGCATAACCTTGCGAATGGGCTATGTACACCGCAAAGAGAGCACTGTTGCCACCTCACCGCTGCCACCGCTTGTCGTGGACTCGTGTCGCCTTCAGGCCAGGAGTCCACGGGGCAGGAGGGAAAAGTACGAGGAGTTGCTTTGGGGATGAGAATATTTACATTTATTAAAACATGGTAGCTTATGGCCGAATCTCAATCAATCCTCTTATCCCGGGGTGCTCCCGTGGATTAAGTAACCAGCGTCGTCCGGCGACGCCCTCTTGGGAGGGCCCAGTTGACGCTTCTTCTTCCAATCGGAGGTTGAAGGTCCGAAGGGGAAGAAGGTTGTGGACCTCCCCCTTTTTCTTGGAATGTGGCCGAGGTGACACGTACGCAGCCGGACCATACGATGGTGCATCTAACGCCTTCCGGTGGTCATTCGCCACCCCCGGCCGGAGGTAACGAGCAAATCGTTACCGGCACTCGGCTCGTTCCGACTCGTTTTTCAATAGCGACACCTGCGTTGACGAGTTTCTGGTGGCGCCGCTCCGTCTCCGATGTGTCGGACGTAACAGCACCAAGTTAAAGTCGGGCAGCTCTTTTCTTAGAGAAAAAAATTCACGCATCCCCACGTAGTGAACTATGACGAGTGGGCAAAGCACTGGGGATCATTCCATGCTACGGTAAATCGCCCGTGACATTGCCCGCTCATGCATGTAAATGAGTGACAACGTGTGTGTATGTTCACACACGCGTTGTAATTTATGCTCCTGCTTTTTATGAGGTTCCTGAGATCCCATGTCGTATATCGTGCCGAGTTTCGGATTACTTTTACTTGAAGCGCGCGCTGCGAATGCTAATGGTTCAACTGCACACAAGATAAATCTCCCACCGGCACTACATTGCAGGTCAAGATCCGGTGCCTATATATATATATATATATATATATATATATATATATATATATATATATATATATATATATATATATATATATGGTGCGGCCAGTGAAAGAAACTCGCTAGCAGACGCTGCCTCCGTCAGCGTTCTCTTGCGGGCGAGGGGGCATGCTTGATTATTGTCAGCTTGGAACAGCTGGTGCGCATGCGCAGTGGCGGTGTGGACGGCGCAGGGACGAACCAGGATCGACCATAAGCTCTGAAACAAATTAGGAACATAGTAGCAACAATCGAGGACATAGTGAGCAGAACAAAATGCAAGGAGTGGGGTTATAATGAGCTTCTCAATCTAATAAGGACTGAAATCACGAAAGAGAAACAAAAGAGCTGCTGTAGGGGAAAGCGAAAGCCAAAACGATGGCGGAAGAAGCAAATTCGGGACGCAATTGAGAATCGACGGGAAGCATCACGAACACATAGGCAGGCAAAACGGAAGGGGAAGCCACAAGACGAAGTCAAGCCAAAATGGGGAATATATCTCGCGAAAAAAGCCCTGGCGCAGAGTTTGGTTGAAGCTAAGAATAAAGGTCAGAGTGAACGGTGTGTATCGGACATTCGCTAAAAGAAGGACGCATCTAGGCTTTTCTGGAACCACCTTAAATCGCTGGGCAACAATCTGTAACCATGCAACGGCACATTGTGATTGAAGAAGGAAATAAATTGGATGGGTACGACGTACTGACGTGCATTCGATACACAACGGCCGGTTCCGTTAAGAATAATGACGATCCTTCCTTCACGACGTGTAACAGTAGCAAGGAAAACGAAGTGGAAGAACTAGTTCTGAAAAATTCAAATAGGAAAAAGGCGGCGGAAATGATTGCCAAACGCACAGCCACAGGATTAGATGGGGTTAGCAATACTGTAATAAATGAGCTAGGAAGAAACAGCAAAGAAGCCCTGTTAAAAGCAAATGAAAAAAGCTTACAGGACAAGCGAATACCGGAGAGTTGGAGTGAATGTACGATGAGCTTCGTTTACAAGGGAAAGGGAGAGAAAAATATCATGCACTCATATAGACCACTGACAATTACATCAGAACTCTACAGGTTGGCGATGCAGGCAATTAAATTAAAAATGCAGATATGGACAGCACAAAACGGCACTTTTGACGAGCTCCAAAATGGATTTCGAGTCGACAGTAGATTAGAAGATAAGCTTTTTGCTCTTACGCAGTGTACAGAAAAAGCCGGAAAAGAGAACAGACCTTTATACTTTGCATTTTTGCACATTAAGGGTGTGTACAACAATGTAACTCAGAACATCCTATGGGGCATAATGAAAGAGGCTGGTGTAGGGGACGACAGTATAGTGCTCATAAAGGAAATATACAGCGGAAATGCACTACAAGGGTAATGGGAAAGTATGCAGAGTAATGGTAGAATGGAGGTAGCCAATATAGGTAAAGGGTTCAGTCAGGGATGCGCGGTGTCCCCACTATTATTCATGGCTTACATGAAGAGAATGGAGAAAGCACTGGAGATGAGCAATATTGGTTTCAAGCTGTCACAAAACCAGGCAGGTATAGTGGTAGTACAAAAGCTCCCCGGGTAACTTATGCGGACGATATTGTGCTATTTGCAGACAGTGGAACAGATTTGCAGGGTGTAAGGGTCGTCGGAATGAGACGGGGAATAGGTACGCCAAGGTAGCCAAACAGGCGCCGGAAAATACGGGCATCCACGCGGTGAACAGGTGGGGAAGGAGGAGGCCATTGTGAGGCTGTATTGTGCAGCTGGTTTGGCGCCCTCACTCCCTCCCCCGCAGCGTGGTGGGCAGCAAGCGTACCCAATGTGTTGTTCACGGTTGTCATTGGTTAGAGCGGCGTCGGGGTGTAAATCGCCGTTTGTGATTGGTTGTGAGAGGTTGAGGGGCGGGGCAACCGGTGTATATAAGGTTGCCCTTTTGCCTGGCAGAGGATCGGAAGCCAGAGACTGGAAGCAGGACTGGAAGCGGAGGTTGGAAAGGCTGAAGGTAAGCAGTAGGTTGGAGGGTAGCCCGAAGGTTGGCGAGGACGGAGTGGATAGTGCTAGAGAGTACATCTAGCACCACTCCGGGTGGTGGTTACGGTCGCAGGAGCAGTGCGATGCACTGGGGTCGGCTCTGTCGAATGGAAGCGATCGTTCCACCAAGGTCCTCCCAACCGGGGCCCGGGCGCGGATAGTGCTAGAGGGGACATCTAGCACGAGTCCGGGTGGTGGTTACGGTCGCAGGAGCAGTGCGATGCACTGGGGTCGGCTCTGTCGAATGGAAGCGATCGTTCCACCAAGGTCCTCCCAACCGGGGCCCGGGCGCGGATAGTGCTAGAGGGGACATCTAGCACGAGTCCGGGTGGTGGTTACGGTCGCAGGAGCAGTGCGATGCACTGGGGTCGGCTCTGTCGAATGGAAGCGATCGTTCCACCAAGGTCCTCCCCACCGGGGTTCGGGCGCGGATAGTACTAGAGGGGACATCTAGTACGAGTCCGGGCGGTGGTTGAAGTCGCTGGAGAGGTGCTATGCACTGGTCGTCTCTGCCGAATTGGAGCGACGGTCCCAGCGCTAGGCCCTACCAACCGATGGCTTCACCTAGGTCCTACCAACCGAAGCTAAGTCATGTAACTGTCTGTCAATGTATATATGTACTGTCTGTCTCGGATATAAAGTCTCCTGTTGTGTTTGTGTGAAAGGCTTGTCTCCATCTTTCAAGTCGACAACGCGACGGCGGGCAGATAGCAGGAAGGCTTCCGTCCATCCTTCTTCGCAGCAGCAACGCTAGCTGGAGGAGCTCGGCTCCAAAAGAAACGAAGAGGAGAAGCAGGAAGGAGGAGAAGGGGGGAACAGAGGACTAGTTCCTCACCGCACATTACCTTCTCTATCTACCACCATTATCCCTACCTTCCTGAAATTTACTCAGGGTATGGTTAATATATGTATTCGGGAAAATGAAGATTTAGGGCTAAAATTTAGTGTGACAAAATGCTGTTGGATGATATTCAATGACAGCAACAGCCAGACCATATCAATAAAGGGCGAGGAGGTACCCAGAGTACGAGAGCACAAATACCTCGGGATATGGATAAATGATGGCAGTAGATACATACAAGTACAAGAAAAAGCTATGATAGTTAAAGAAAAGAGGGATTCGGTAATAATGAAGTGTAGAGCTCTGGGCGGTTACAACATATACGAGGTAATTCGCGGTTTGTGAAAAGGTGTAATAGTGCCAGGACTTACCTTCGGAAATTGAGTGGTGTGCATGAGGTCAGAGGTACAATCAGGGCTGGACGTGAATCCGAGGTTGGTGGGAGGCCACGGGAAGATGACAAATGAGGCTGTTAAGTGGGTTATGGGATGGTCTGACTTTGAGGGAAGTGAAGCTCAGAGTAAAATTAGGTACTAACAGAGATTAAGGAATATGAAAGCAAGTAGATGGGCCGTGAAATTATTCAGATATTTGTGTGGCGGAAAAGAAAGGGCGCCGACCAATCGTTAAGAATAAAACAAGACGTTTCAACCTTCAGATAGAAACGCAAAACAGAAAACGTGCATAATCATTTCATCTGTACCAAATGGCAAATATATAACAACACAACATGAGGTATATATGTGTTGAAAGGTAGTTACAAATTTCGCAGCAAAGTAGGCTGCAGAATATGCGAAAGATATTTACAATACGTGTGGCTATGTTGAAACAACGGAAAGCTCCTAGGCAAACAATGACAGGAAAACGAGAAGGGGATGAAAATTAGCCATAGGAAGAATTTCTATTCTTTGGTTTGCAAAATGTATGCTTCCCACAGGCACCTGCATGAAACGGTATGCTACCTCCGGTAAATAAGTGGAATTCAGAAATTACAACTCAGCAGAACTCCGTAGGATATGATAACTGAACAAGCATCTAAAGAACAAGAAGGTTCAGCGCGATTACACCTCACGTAGATAGAGATATCTATGGACTGCAGTCATGGGAACGATAGTTATCGAGCAGGGTTGGAGAAAGAACCAGTAGTTTGTAAGGAAGCGATTGCTATCTATGATTAGGAATCGTTTTTGGGCTCGCACAATACTCTTCCTGCGGTTGGAGCCCATGTATCAATAGAAAGTGCGTTTTGATGAAGCCTGTAGCACGCTTCAGCACCCCTTTAAAGGCACTGCAGGTGATAATAGGTTTGGCCAGATAAATTTTTTATTTTGTTGGGATCTGTCATCGCTTTCTGGGCGACAATAAGCGAAAAAATTGCGTCGCGAACTACCCCTGAATGCCCCTGGCGTCCCCACTCAATTTATGGCGTCCTCACCGAAAAGGACACGTGAAGCCACTATCTCGGCGGCCGACACGACGGTGCACTGCTGTAATATGTAGGAAGTGTGGGTTACTGCACATTACTTTATCTTCAAACCCTATCACCTCATTATTCATTTACAACCCGCCGCAGTAATAGAGTACTCAAAATAGATTAGCTGACATCATTTCAGAAGATTCCTACAGTAAGGGGTAGAGGGCACCACTGTAATTCCTCTATTTTGGTGTTTTCTTCCTTGTGGCTGCTCTGTTCTCATCAGGAATGGCGAATTGCTTGTTCCGAAAACGTGGGCTTTAAAAGTTGCTCAGGGTAACCATTCCCTATAGTTTCCCTTTAAAGTGATCTACTCGAATGCACTTCTGTGTTTCCACCGTAAATGAGGGTTCTTGTGTGGACGCCGAAATGATTTTTGTTGTTAGACTCTACACTAGGCGCCGTAACGCCTTAAATTTTTGCCCACCCTTCAGCATGTCTCGTTCTTACGAGGCGGTCTTCCATCAAACCGTCAACTTTAATGAGTGATTAGTAGTATATAGTGAATCGTATACGCGTGATACACTACTGGTACATTTGTGAATCCTTAACCACAATTATTTCCCTCCTGCGTCATAGTTACTCTTGCTAGCAAACTGAACTGGAAGCATATTTAAACTACTCGCTCTATCTATTCCCTTTATACTTCATTTATTAGTCCTGGCCTTTCGATTTCCCTTTATGCGGCCACACCCATACTCGTGTAGAAATATAACCTCGTATATTTGAATATCTACTAATACTATCTCAAGAATAAACAAATAAGTAAATGGTGGGTATGTGCCTTAAGTGGTGGGAGGTTAAAAAGTGGCGTGTTATTACATTCTTTTCAGATTTTGATAAGTGCGAAATGTGGATTCGAGACAGTCGTGCCGGCCAAGGGCCCACCGAGGGATGCGAGGAATACTTCACAACAAGGTGCAGCAAATCACCGTATAGACCCTACAAAACGCAGTGCAAGAACAAAGTCATGGAAGACATAATAATCAACGACGTATGACAATTAGAGTTGTACGTATCCGGACCTGTATTCTTCAAGACGCCGCTCGCCGAGATTTGCTGCCTATTAAATAGAATTCATTCCATTTAAATATCGGGAAATAAAAAGATAACCTCCACAAAGATTTCTAAGCACAATTAATTTTGAACGTTTAAGGCAACAGTTGTAATCAAGCATTATCCTTATTTCTTTCTGAATATAACTCTCAACTAAATGTTAAGTATAATAAATCACTGCGAACAAATTATTTGGGCCTTCCCACCGAAATTCAAGGCGTCATTATTTCCGGAATGGTGGCACACTTATTTCCTAAAAAAAAGAACTTCCTATTATCGCTGTCTGACGGAAATAAAATTCGCATAAATGCGTCTTTCAATTATGCTTGCTCGCTCGCTCGAATTCAAGCACTCTTGCGTTGTCAGAGTAGTTGATTTGCACTACAGAAATTTGTCGAGACGGCGTTTTGTTGGGGATAGGTGGACGCACTGTAAGTTTGTCGAGCATTTTCCTAGCCAACATTGTACCGGGAGACCTGTGCTACACTGGAAGGTATCGCAACGTGTGGCAGGGAAAAAGTAGTGCCACACGAAAATAAAATCTCGCTGTCTCACCTGCTGATTAGAAGCACCGACTGACGGGTTGCGGGGCCAGCAGGCTAACAGATTCGAGACATTTTTGTTTTTGTCTTTCATGGTATTCATTACATAATTGTTAACCCTTTCAGACCTGGATTTTTTATTTTCAGTGCACAATTTTGCTACGTGGTTTTTCATGCGTCTAAGGGCTAAATGACATCCCTTACAAATATGAACCTTGTGGGCAATCTATTGAGCGAGTTAGCACTATAGTGTCAAAATCGTACATCGGTGCTCAAGGGTTGTGAAATGAAACACGTTTGTGCTATATGACCATAGTGGTATGAGGGCCTATTTGAGCCATATATTTTCTACGTGCACGCGTTTAACACTGTGAAGCGTCTCCTTGGTAAGTACAGACAAAAAATGGACCATGGGTCCCAGCCATGGCTCCAGACCTGGGGTCAGCTAAGGTGTGGGGGCGGTAACCAGCGCGTATGAGCATATGAATGCATGTGTGTATGCGTGCACAGTACATAAAGCCGAGTGCGCGTGATGATGCAAGACA
>JABSTT010005685.1:0-15595 GCA_013339685.2 Hyalomma asiaticum | reverse complement strand
CGCGTGATGATGCAAGACAACATCAAAAAAGATTTTTCTTGAAAACGCGTTGGAATGGCGTCATAACGTTATGTCGCTCAAAGAAACTGAATGGACATGTTAAAAAGGATTTTTCCAAGCCCTTGGAAAAAACAGGGAGTAGCGATATCGGCCTATCGTTAGCAAGGTTATTCTTATCAACTTTCGCAAAGACCGGGATGACGTTAGCGAGTTGCAATTGAACAGGGAAAGTAGACGTCGTAAGGCAAAGGCTAAAGATATGGCTCAGTGGGGCTGCACTGAGGTTCGATAACATGTTCAACAGCAATACCTGTAAGTCCTCTCGATACAACGAAGTGCTGTTTTTAAGGCTACGAAATATATGGTGCCAGCTCCTTGGCTATCAACAGCAGATATAAAAACGCTGCCATAGCCACTCGGTGAAATAAATTTCATTGCGTCTATACTACCACTGCACTGGGAATGCCCAGGAAAAAGTTATTGAAGCAATTAGCAAGTGAAGCAGCGCCCGTTTCAGTTCCGTTTCAGTTGCGTTTTTTTGATGACCACTCAGCCCATATTCGACCTGATTTTCGAGTTCACCGCAAAAACACGATGAAATACCATTGCAACCTCAATTTTCTTTAAAATGTGCTTTAGTGCCCCATAAGAGGAAGCTTAAGGGCCCCACAATTTCTTAACAAAATTTGGAATTTGCCCAAGGAATCATCTTCTCAGTATAAATTGTCTTTTGATGACCACTCAGTCGATATTCTGCAAAACACGAAAGCTTCCCAAGTGGCAAGGTATTTTTTTCAGTCTGAAATATTCCAGCAGTTGATGACTTCCGATATGATAAACAGGCATAATTTTTTTCCGAACACATTTGACATGGTCGCCAAAATGGCTCGGTATTTTTGCATGGAACGACGCAATTCTATCTTTTTTACTTAACTTATGCCATGGGGCACCCTAGCATCAATAAAATAAATAAGAAAGACGACACTGAATTAGGCAATTTCCCAGGAAGCACAACTCGGCTACAAGCCGGCTTTATTCAGCTTGAACCAGCTACTTGCGCTCAAGCAAGCGGACGGAAATCGGATGTCTTCAAGATTTCATATTCAAGGCACTGGGTAGGTGGGACCAATAGGTGCACACAAGAACGTTCACACTAATTGCAATTGGAAGCTCCATCTCAGCAAGTACTGACAAACAAATTTTGGAAAACGTGCTTGCGAACCCGATAAGTTGCACAAAGAAAATGAGGTGAAAGTCAGGTGAGCGGCTCTAATCGAGAGAGCCACTCGGGAGGTTCAGCGGAGGCTTTTTGGATTTCTATAAACCAATGTACACTCTCACGGAAATACATTCGCGCAGGCCGAGCATCTTTATCCACATGATACCCTGCCATCCTAGATCGGCAAATAGAGTGGAGGCCCAAGAGCATGATTAAATCAAACGGCACCCCCTGCTCCCTATCAATATTTAAAAACCTGATTCCATGCGGGTCCAGTGGGAGGTCTTTCTTCATGGTTCGCTGTAACACATCCCAAAAATAAACGCCCTCCCAGCAATGTAAGAAAACATGGTCTACAGTTTCTGGAACTTTGCAAATTAAGCAATGCGATGCCCACGGTAAGAAGAATCCTTTTTGCTCCAAAAACGTCTTAACTGGCAATGTGCCAGTGTGCAGTTCAAAGAAAAAGGTCTTTGCTGCCGGCGGCACCTGCATTTTCTTGACCCTCTTTAAGACGTTGCCACCTGAGCCTCCACTGCACAGTGACCTGAACCAAGGCACCGGGAAAACAACGTCACACAGGGCAAAATACAATTCTGTACGCTTCACAGAACAGAGGTACTCTCTTGTGAAACGTACAGTAAGAAATCTTACACTGAAGACTATTTCTCTGTAGAAACCATCCAACGACCCCGCACACTCTTCAGTTGACACAATATATTCGGGCAGTCGTCTGGCCAGCCTCATGGCAGTCGTCTGGCCAGCCTTGGACGTCTACTCCAGGCAAGTACTTAGGCGTTCCGCTTAACGCTTATCGCGACAGCGATCAGTATAGGAAGGGGCAGGTGCATGAAACGCCGGAGAAAGCCGAGAAATGGACAGAGGCCAACTTGTCGATTTTTGCCAGAGCTACTGTTTGCAATCTCTTTTTTATGAGTAAGCTCTGGTACGTTATGCAGGTTCTGCACTGTTCGCGTGTGCATGTACAGAAGATTCATAGAATATTCGCCACATTTGTCTGGGCTTCTGGGTGGGAGCGCTGCAGCCGTAGCAACTTGTTCAGACGGGTAAAAGATGGGGGGGTTGGGTCTTGGTCACCTTTTTCTGCGGCAGCTCGTTAACCGGTTTTTGTTTTTTCGTGATGCAACAGATCCTTTTCTACAAAGCCACGACGTTACTTGGAACTTCCTAGGAAAAAAACTACATAAATGTCAGGTAGGGAAAGGAGTCTCCTTAACGCATTTTGTTCGGCAGGTGTTACGACGAAAATGAGCCCATTCGGCGATTTGTAGGAGGATTAAACTTTATTGAGCATATCAAGCAAACAGCACACATTAGATAATGTGCTGCCATCTGTGAGACATTGTGAAGAACATTGAAGCGGTCTGCACTGAATGCATGAAAGAAGACGAAGTGGAGTGCAGGGGAAGGGAGGAAGAAGAAGTAGGAATAAAGGGGCGGACGACACCCGTCTATTGAGACCATGTGTTTTATGTCTCAGTTCCTTGTAAGAACGCTACATTTTGGCGCAGTCGACAGCTTTTGAAGAGCAACCATGTGGGTTACCTTCTTCACAGACGAAGCGTCATCGGAGTATCTTGCCTTCACCCGGTACCAAGTGCACGGTGAGCCAGCGATGGACATTCCTCGCGAAATTAGCTCTACCGACCTTATCGACTTTGTGCTGCAAGAAGCTTCGATGAGCCGTCAAGCTCTAGTGAAAACAGGATTTGTCAACGTGAATCTGCGGCTCCAGAAACTGAGCGAACTCGTTCTGGAACCTATTCGCCACGGTTCCCTCAACCAGGAAACGCCGTCCGAGAAGGTGAGCTTGGTTCTAGCAAATATTCAGCAACAACAGCGATGCATGCTGCAACAAACTGAGCTAATGCGAGGGTTGGCCAAGTCGATTAGTCAAGAAAGGACAGCACGAAATATTATACAGCCGGATCTTTTTGAAGGCGACTCGCAGAGTGCGGACTATTGGATGAGGTTTTTTGAGTACGCATGTGACCAGAACATGTGGGACAATGACGACACAAAGATTTTGCACATGCGCCGTTATCTAGGTCCCATCGCCAGAAAATGGTACGATGTTCAACTTATGGATAAAACACGAACGTGTTGGGAACTGTGGAAAAAAAGCTTTCTGGGGACTTTCCAAGGCAACGCTGTAGAAATATGGGACAAGGCGCTACGCTTTACATATACGAATGGTTCTTTGCTGGAGTACTGTCTTGAGAAGCGCCGCCTTCTGTATTATGCAGAACCAAAGCTCCCGTCATCTGCAGTGGTAGCTTTGGTAACGCAAGGCCTCTGCATAGATGTTCGCAGTCAAATACAACTTAATAATCCAAGAACATTTGATGACCTTCTGCGGTGTGTGCACACCATAGTACCAGCATGTATTTCGCGAGTACCGCAACCTCTTATAGAAGCACATGGTCGCCACAAGCATATAGAGCAACCAGAGTCAATTCCATCATCTAAATGTAAGGACGAGTCTCTAGGAACTGTACAACAGTGGAATTATGAGGCGGGACCTACTGCCGCGTCAAACGACGGAGCGAATCCGCAAAACCTCACTACCTTCAACGATAAGCCCCAGACCGAGACAGTTTATCTGATATCATCAACCTTACTTTATGCCCCTATTAAGGTAGACGGCATTGAAGTGAAAGCTCTTGTAGACAGTGGGGCTACTGTCTCCATCATCAATAAGACTATAGTGGATGCCAGTCGTCTGCATGCTGGTAGAGAATTGCGCGTGCAAGCCTACGATGGGTATGTCAGCACGCATAGCGACTGGATAACCCTAAGCATCGAATTTCAAGGACACTCAATTACCAGTGACGTATTGGTGCTTCCTGGTGTCACATGATTTTCTTCTTTCACGCCCAGACATGAAGAGGCTCAAAATAAACATCTGCTGGGATGACAAACTAACGGTTGGCGACAACGTAGAGCCGCAGTACCTTCCTAATACACCCAGCGCACCAAGGATGATTTCCGACCAGGAGGACATTAAAATCAAGTACCCGGAACTTACGTGTATGGGCAGCTACCCTCCGGCTATGAAGTCTCACGTGGTTCCTTTCGAGCTCGCTGACAAAACTGTGGTTCGCAAATCTCCTTACAACATGTCCAGGGATAAAAAGGTGTGGTTGAAAAAGGAGCTGCAAGAAATGTTGGATGCAGACATTATCCGCCCTTCTGTATCTCCATTGGCTTCTCCCATAACTATTGCTCCAAAAGAGGACGGAACATTTCGACTTTGTACAGATTATCGAGCTCTTAATAATCAAACAGAATTGATACCCTACCCAATGCCGAGGATCGACGATATTATTGACGAAACTGGTGGCTGTCATTGTTTTTCAAGGATAGACCTCTGCAAAGGATTTTGGCAGATTCCACTGAGTGAAGAAACGAAAAAGTACACCGCCTTTATAACACCTTTTGACTTGTTTGAGTACAATCGCTTACCATTTGGCTGGAAAAATTCTCCGGCGTGGTTTCAGAAAATTATGACTGACATTCTGAAACCCTACTTGGGCATATTCTGGAGCGTGTACATCGATGACATCATTGTATACTCGAAGACAAAAGAGGAACACCGTTGTCACCTATCTAAAGTGCTTCACGCCCTGAGCCTTTCTCAACTCAAGGTAAATTTCAAGAGAAGCGCTTTCTTTCAAGACAAGGTTGTGTTTCTAGGAAGGGTGTTCGACGGACACACTAAGAGCACAAAACAAGAATCGGTAGAACGAATTTCTAAGCTAACAAAGCCTTATGATGTGCACTCTCTGCGTGTTTTTCTTGGACTAGCAGGACACTTCCGGGCGTTTATCAAGGACTATGCGCTGAAAACCAGGTGCCTTGTGCGTTTAACTCAAAAAGACACACCTTTTGAATGGAACCAGGAGTGCGAATCTGCCTATTGTGAGCTCGTCAAGCTAATATCGTCGGATCCCATCCTGCGAATACCAGATTTTTCTTTGCCATTCGTACTGAATACGGTCTGTAGCTGCATGCCCGAGTTAGACAAAACCGAGATCCTGTACAGGCATAAGAACGAAGATACGCGTTTATTGGTTGAGGCCTGGCATATCAGTATTAGTGGAAGTGCATGCGTGAGTCAGCTGTCGATTAGCTTAAACAGAGAGGAGATAGAAAGCCTTAGGAGTTGTCTATCGCGAAGACCGGCACGTGTAACCGATTGACAGGTGGCGCTACCATTCCGAGCATGCGCAGATAAGCTGTGTGTCTTCTTTCTTTTTCGCCTCTGTGCTGTGCATCAGTTGTTAGTCGGCGTTCGTGTTGTTCACTGCTCTCCTTGTGTCCGTGTCCTGCACGCCTCTTCTTTTGATTATGGAGTGTTACCAACTCGCTCAACTTTCTGTCCTTATGTGCTTCATTTAATGAATACGCCTGGGCAGATAGCTCTGAACGGGTCTATTCTGACCGGTTTTGAAGACATTCCACTAATATGCCTAATCATATAACGTATTTCATTCATAGCGCTCATAAGCTCAGCTTCGTGCGTCATGTTGGAAGCATAGGACAATCTGAGCTGTACTATGAGTTTCGTAATTGGCTGGAGGTCATTTGTCGTTTGGCTTTCGAAGACACCTTAACAAACCGGTGAAAGCCCCTCAACTTTGCTGGTACACTTGCTTGTGGCACAGCGCGCTTTCTTGATGTACTAAAATATTTATGCCTTTGCTAGAAAGAGCTTCTTCTTCCTGATCTGATATTAAAATGAAACTATTCGTCACAAAAATGCCAAGTAGTATTATTACTTGTGCAACTTCGCCGCTTCAAGTACAAGATCTCAAAATTCGTGTAACGCAGCTGTGAATTATAGCGCGACAGTGTGAGCTATGAATGTCTGCATTACGATAATGCCTTGCACGCTGTTTGTACAGACATCAAAATGCGCTGAAATGTCTTGTTTTGGTAGGGTTCGCGTAAGCGCTTTCAGCGAAGTGACCCGAGCAGAGGCGGTAGTCGTACATTTGCTCCCGTGTGAGTCCCTCGAAGTCTTCCCTTGTCGCCTAACTCCACCATACGTCACACCTAAACAATGAAACAAACACCAACATGGATATCAATAAACAACACGTAAAAGCGACACTAATGTAGACAGTGCGAAAAAAAAAGAGAATAGATGTGTCACAGATTCAAAAGCGAAGTGCCGCTTGGTCTTAGTGCAGGCAACACGAACCTCACGTAACACGAAATGCAAGCAGTCACTACTGCTTAAATGATTTTGGGGGCTTCTTTCTTAACCATTAAAATATCGTAACGTCGCTACAAGGAACTGGTCGTCGAAATGATCTAAAGCCGAACCAGTTCGCCGAAGAAGCGCATTCGGCGAACATACTTTGCAAGAGTTCTTCTCCAAGAAAAAAACAGAGCCTCCCCTAAAAGAACCGATACCTAAGCGAAATTTTCGTCTGCGCTTCAGCTGGCATCAATTGGCTCACGCGAAACTGTACACAAGTGGCTTTACATGCTTACAACATTACTGACAAATTCGCAGTGCCAAACAAACGAAGAAAGTCACAGTTTCGCCGCAAGGGCGAAGCAATGAATGCGATAGCAAGAAATTGTAATGCTATACGAAGTGAGGCTATTAATTGTAGCAAACATGCACTTGCTAAGTGAGCGCCTCCCGTGTGCAGCGCGTGCTAATACGAAGGGCTTTATACGTTGTGTGTCACAAAGTTATACATACAAAGCTAGGGGAGGCCCCTAAATGAGCAAACAGAAGGTGAGCGCGAACTATCAAGTGAAGCACGCACGAAGCGAACGCACAGATATACACCGAACGAGTGCATATAAGCTGTCACAATGGATACTCTTAGTTTGAACAGCGCTCCTGTTGCAAAGGCGGCCGAAGCAGCGAAGGACACTAGCGTCCTTCGAGTGTCGAGCTGTGACACTTGATAGTTGGCGCTCATCTTCTGTTTGTTCATTTAGCGGCGTCCCTTGAGCTCGAGTGACTTTCGTACACTCCCGTAACATCAGCACGGACATCACGGTGAAAGCTCGAAACGTCCCTCTTCTCACCACGAGACAACCGCGCGAGCAGACAGCGGAAGGGCAAGGTTCTTTCTGCACAAATATTATACCTGGCGACAACTTTTTGTGGCAGCACAGAGAAAGCTACAGAGCCGAAGCGCGCACATATTTGCTGCGCTCTCGCATGTAGTCCACGAACGCTAACTTTTGCGCAATACATAGCGCAACATACGACATATCACCTAATTTTTTTTCTTTTTACGTTCAAGATTATTGCATTCTAATTTAGAAAGGTTGCCTCGTAATCGAGTTTTGTTTCTTTGCTGTTTCTGGTTTTCTGGTTTCTGCTTTCAGTTCCACGTTTCCCTCACCCTGAAAACAACGATGCCATCGCTCGGTTCAAGCAGGTTCCCGTCGCAGCGCGTAAGCGAGCGTGAGCGAGTGTTCGTCGGCTGGTGTGAACTCATCGTAGAAAATGAAGCGAAAACAGTGGTGTGCTGCAAAATATTATGCGGTATGGTTACAAGGTCGAGGATAGGAGTTGTGCGGCGTGCAAGCGATGCCACCAGCGCGAGTTGGTCCCACACAACGATAACCACTTCGACACCGCAGTGACCCGCCC
Organism: Hyalomma asiaticum; assembly: GCA_013339685.2. Taxonomy (NCBI): domain Eukaryota; kingdom Metazoa; phylum Arthropoda; class Arachnida; order Ixodida; family Ixodidae; genus Hyalomma; species Hyalomma asiaticum. The sequence goes on along the minus strand of JABSTT010005685.1, from coordinate 7,727 downwards.
GTCTTCAGCGAGTCTACGAACTTGAAACCAATGCTGCTATTAGGAACAGTACGTAAAATAAATGGCTCATTTCATTTGCTTGATTGGATATACATGGTTGATATTTTCGGTGGTTTTGCCGCTGATTGCCGCTGATACGATCATACCGACTGTGCATCTCTTGAAAACGAACGCCGCGCATTGCGTGCGACAGCGTACGCGTCCGTGTCTGCAGTTGGAAGTGTTTTTGCCGCTTTACAATGAAAGCGTTCCACTTTGCTCAAAAACTGCGTTATTGGCAACGGCCAGTCGCGGGGAGCGTCTGTCTCGCTTGGACTTGCAAACTCGAAATAAGGGTGAAAAAAACTGACGGCAGATCCACGAGGTGAATGATGATGAGATTGGGCGAAGCTCCTGGAAGTAATCATCGGTTAAACCGTGAGATTTCTTCCGTTAATTCGCCCGATAAAATTGACGTGAAACGATTGACAAACCTGTATCGCGATATGGTTTTGAATATAAAACCATTGCTTTAGAAAACACCTGGCGTCTTTCGTTAAGCAGCTGGCGTCTTTTCGTTTTGGTTTAGAAACATCTGGCGTCTTTTCGTTTTGCTTTTAGAAAACATCTGCCGTCTTTCGTTGGTTTATTTCATCAATCAACGGTGCTTTGAACAAAATTTTTATTGTTTAATCACGCACAGGAGAAATCTCACCGGGCACTACCTTGGAGGTAAACAATGGCTGCTAATGGGAATGAGAGACAGAAGAAGTCGGCTTTTAGCTAACACTTACACTTCTACTAACGTTTCCTACTGGAACTTGCCAATGGCTGCTAATGGGGAATGAGAGACAGAAGAATTCGGCTTTTAGTTAACGCGCACGCTGCGAATTTTTTATTGTTCAACAACGCACAGGAGAAATCTCCCACCGGCACCACCTTGGAGGTCAAAGCGTAAGACTGGTTACGCGCTACGACTACGACGAGGGACGAACGGGTGCCGCTTTAAGGAGCTTCGCCCCTAAAACATACACAGCTACCCGTCGGCGGCAACGCGTTCCCTGCCAAACTGACAGAAGAGCCTCGTGAAAGCTGGCCGACGACTTAAATGCGGCCGTTGCGCTCCTGGCGCCATCTCGCTGGTAATGAAGAAACGTTTATAAGCGCCTGGCATCTCTGAGCCCTGCCAGCGGTAAAGCGCGTGTATATAAGGCTCGCCGTTAGCTCTCTGAAGGACCTGCTCTTCGTGGCTTAGTGGTTAGCGCCACGCGCTGCGGAGCGAGGGGTTCCTGGTTCGATTCCGCGCTTCGGAAGCATTTATGTGAATTATTTTGCTTGGGGACCTTTATGTATATATACACACTTATACATATACGGTTCATGACGGCGGCGACGGGGACGGCAAAAACAAGCCGAGACTGTCCATATAATTGATATCGCAATAAAAACACTGTAAAGCAACAGCATAATTTTATCGGTTCGGTGTAGCTGTTTCGATAAGGATAGCACTTGCTTCTTACAGAACAAAACGTGTGCTTACCTTTCGTCATCTAGGAAGCGGAATAAATTCGCTGTACTGTTTCTTGCCGAGTTGTCGCACCAAAAAGCAACGCAGCACGCCTTCTGACCTTTCCTAGTTTCGCCGACATTTTGAGCGCGTTCGTACTCACAAACACCGAAATATTGACCTTCAAGGCATCTAAAAAAATTCCACACGTGCACAGTGAAACCGGCAGGAGCAGACGGACAGAGTGGCAGCAGAAGAGACAAGAGCGAAAGCGCTGCCAATCGGCGCAACGAATGCAGCGTCTGGTTAAATATATAGGGTGTTAAAAATGAAAGTAGCCAACGACACATTTTAATTCTATACATAATTTCATAACTTTACTTTATTCATGCGTAAGTTGGAAAAATGAGGCCACACACGCAAAAGTTGCTGAATTTTAGCTTCCTACCAAAACAACGGCAGATGCTTTATTTCCAATACCGAAACTAATCGAAGTGTCCGGCCCCTGGTTTAGCTCAGTCAGGTCTACGCGTATGCGCGCATCTCCATCAGGTTTTTGAAGAAAGACTATTCGAGAACACCACTGTGTTGGCTCCTCAACTGGCTCAATAACGTCGACCTCAACCATCTCTTGAAGCTTTGCCTTGACCTTCGGCATTAGCGGTATGGGAACTTTCCGAAAAGTGGTCAGCATTACTGGTACATCATTTTCTATAAGCTTGATCTTGTGTGCGAGCTTAATTTTCCCAAGACCGGAAAAGGGTTTGGCAAACTCACGCTCGGCGTTGACAGGTTCGCTTTTCTTAATGATGAATTGCTCAAGACGTTTTACAATACCTAGTTTTTCGCATGCTGCCTTTGACAAGAGAGGCGTGTGAAGGCCATCCACAACGTAGACGTTTGCTTTTGCTGTCTTATCCCGGTATCTCTGCTGTTATCACGCCGGAAAGAGCAAGCTCCTCCTGGTTAGCTCCCCGCAAGATTTCCCCTGCCTTCCGGAGGTGCAGACTCTTGGAATATCTCCGGTACACATCTGCTGCTGTGTCCACTTGGAAGGCGACAGGCGACCCGTTGATGCCCACAGCAGCCATCCACTTGTCGCAGCTCGACGAGGTGGCTTCGAGAAATGCGTCTTTTCTACGGACGGTCTCGCGGAGTGATGCTCCTCCTTTGCAGACGCGGTCAAAATGTCTTTTCTGGCGGCACTTGTTGCATGTCGCCTTTCGCGCAGGGCATTTCCCTGAAGTGTGTTGCGGGTAGCCACAGAAGGGACAATGCTTTGCTTCGGATTCAGGCGGCTTAAGGTGTCAGAGCAATAAAACTTCAGTTGTTAGTCAGCGCATGTGTGTCGTCCTGTCTTCCTTCATCTTGTGTGAGCGCTACATGGGCATCACAAGGTTCCTTCAAACAAGCTTAGAAGGCATGGCTTCTTCAATTGTTTTGAAGAAACCCTGTGATTCCCACGTGGCACAGTTGGTCTACGAGCCAGGCCGACTGTATTCACCTTCCTTTCGTTGTTTCCGTGCAGCGTAGTAGCTTCTCGTTCTGTCCTCCGCATCCAGCTGTTTTCTTTCTGATAGCTTGCGGTCTCTGATGCACACAACTACGCTGTCCCGGGTCATCTCGTCATGTAATTCTTCGTAACTGCACAACTTGGCCAGTTGGTGTAGCTGTGCGACGAACTCTTCGACACCTGCTTCTTCCCGCTGTTCTCTTCTTAAGAATGTGTCGTACACGATATTCTTGCGAACTGCGAAGTGGTTCTCGAACGCCTTAAGGACATCGTTGTAATTGTTCTTCCGCTCGTCTGTCAACTTTAATGAGGCGTTCTGTCTTGTCGCCCATAAAGTAGGCCACTGAGTAGACTTGTTTCACTGAGCATTTCGAAACAAGGCCACTCACGATGCGAAAATGTTCAACCCGCCCCTTCCCCCGCTGCCACTCACTTGGGTTTGCGAAGGTGAATTCCTCCGGCGGCTTGCACTGAAAGCAGGATGCAGCAATTCTTCCTTGCTGAAGTTACGACTCCTCTATCGGTACCTTTGGCAGGTTCAAACGTACGCTGCCACCATGTAGGAGGCCGAGAAACGTACAGCCGACACGCATGGCGTCCAGTCTCAGAGTGTCCTTATTTATTAGTTCCCCTCCCCTGGCTCGCATGCCCGTAACTCCGTCGTGAGGTGGGCGGGGAACGCTTCCCGGCGGCTCCCCTCCGTCGGCTCGGGTTCTCATTGCGTCGCAGCACTAAACACGCAGCATAATGCTGATTTCCAATCAGCGGTATAAAATGGTGTGCATTCCGCATAATTTCGGTTAGTGCTACGAATTCCTGCAAGATATGTCCACGGGCTCTGTCTTTTGCGTAACTGCGTTAACATAAAATCGCAGCCAGTACCAAGATCATAGCGGAGTTTACTTCGTTGCAACATTGGGGAAGCCGTCTTTTGAAGAATGACACCTGTTGACGCTTCTCCTCAAAACGGAGAAGCAGTGGTCGTATTGCTTGGAGCTTGTTTTGGATAAGTGTTCTGGAGGAACACCTAGGAACTATATGGTAGCAAAGATGATTCGGCAGTGAAGGAATCCTTAGAACATATGAGCATGTGAGATTTGTTCTTCTGTTTAACACTGATGGGTAATTGGCTTCCACATAAGAACAGCTTTTACGTGACTCCCTGTACGCGCCAAGAGAGGTGCGTAGGCTAAGATTGTCTACTGGGTCCACACCTTTACTGCTGTATTGGGCCCACACTTTTACCTGCACTGGCTCCACAGGTGTACTGGGTGCACACCTGACCCATAAACTATGCTTCCGTTATCCAAACATGAAAGTAAATTCAGAGGAGCCGCAGTGTTTGCGTGACAGAGCTTCCGCTATGTTCAGAGATCGGAATGCATTGCTTTTTAGAGCATATATGTATGGAAGGAGGTTTAGTTGCTTATCAAAAATTGCGCCTAGAAATTTGTGTTCAGTTTTTACAGGCAGTTCAGTTTGGTTTAGGTGTAGGGTAGGGTGTGTGTGTGTGTGCCTCGTTTGATAGAAGAAAGAAGCGCCGCTGTTTTGTGTGCTGAAAATCGGACACCATTTTTGTGTGCATATCTTGCCAATTTATTTATTGCTAGCTGTACGTGTCTTGAAATGTTGGATGTCCCGAAAGATATTTGGAGATCGTCAACGTAGGCTGAGCATCTGGAAATGCATGGTAAAGTATGACTTATTTCAGTAGTATATTACAAACGGAATTCCTTTTTATGAATTCCCTTTCCAATACAATACTGAAAGCAGTCTTAGTTTGCATTGTCGTGCTTAATTTACACCCCTGTGGCACTCCATTTTCCTTAGTAAATTCTTTAAAAGAACATGGAATGAACGATCAGATAAAATATCCTCCAAGCAGTTAACATCCTACCGCAGATGCCTAGTCCAGCCAAATCCTGAAAAATGCCGAACCTCCTGGTGGTGTCACATGCTCTTTCTAAATCAAAAGACAGAGCCAGGCGCTATTGGCTATGAATAATAGCTCCCCTGACAGTATTTTCGAGAAGGACTAAAACGTTGGTTGTGCACCACGTTTTCTTAAAACCACATTGATGAACATCGAGAAGCTTGCGGGTTTAAAGCACGAAAGTTAGTCTTTCATTAAGAACACTTTCAAATGTTTTTCCTAGACAACCGGTGAGGGCTAATGGTATGTAGCTACTAGGAGCGGTTGGTGGATTTTACGGGTGTTTTAAGAAAGGGACAATGATGGCTTTCTTCCGTGCTTCGCTTACTTTCCCAGACATCCACACTTCGTTAAAAATTTTAAAAGTGCTTCCACGGCAAGTTCAGAGAGATGGCATACCATTTTATATTGCATTTCGTCATGACCGGCTGCACTCTGCTTACCAGCACCCAGTGCTGAATGTATTTCTTGAGATGTAATGAAACAGCTGCGCGGTTCGTTTCTGTAGCCATTTCTAGGGAGTCCTTGCTTCTCGGCTGTGTTTTTGGATTTTTAAATTATTAGTTTATTGCGATGAGCTCGAAAGAGCGGGAAAATATCGTTACGAGAAAGACACATGGGGCGGCTATTTACAAATGTATTTACAGCGAGGCTTTTAGCATCAACCCAAAATGGTGGGCAGTCCGCCAATCCTGTCTTTATCTTCTCCATAAATGGTATGTGCCATATCCAAGGATTATGGTTGCTTCATAGCATTACCCCCGGTGGTAGAAGCGCCATCCCGGCGCACTTAAGCTCGGTTGTTAGACGGGGGTAGTAATATTTGAGCCTGTTCACGTGAAGTATGTCGCTGGGAGGAGCTGCAGGCGACAAAGTTGGGGAGACGGGAACAACCTCATAGGTAACGGCGGTTACTTGGCGGGCGATATGGTAAGGACTCGTGCATCGTGATAACTTTTCTGACAAGCCAGCACGTCGATACGGGCACCAAAGTAGGACTAAGGAACAAACTGAGAAGGCAACGTCGCGATGGCAGCTGTCATAAAGGCGCTTCTGGCTTGCTTGCGCGGCGAGCGGTGCGAGCGGGCGACTTGACGCGCGCGGTCGGCACGAGCGATGACACCACGTGCAAACTGTATCATATCTGCTTGTGCGCGCACTTTGGTTTTGAGCACAAACGTGCCCGTGTTTCTTTTTGTGCTATTTCTTCCCTTCCTTTTCACTCTAACCTTCTCTCCCATTGCGAGTTTAATAATGCAATAAAGCGATTGGTGGGTTGCTTCCCTCGGCACAAGCTGGCGTCCTCCACTCGGTCAACCGTCATGACTGATACATGGTGTCAGAAGCGGGTGTGCCCTTGAACCTGCGAATCGGCCGTGAGAATGCAGAAACATTATGGAAAGCGTCAAGCCACCAGAGCCACAACGCATAACCGGAGACGGTGTGAAATTTGCAGGCTTTTCAGACAGCGAGTCGAATCGTTCCTGAAGGCGACGGAATGCACACACAAGCCTCGAACAGACGCGAAGAAAACGGAGCTGTTCCTGAGTGTGGCCGGCGAGGACGCCCTGGAGGTTTTCAATAACTTTGTATTCGCCGAGGGAGAAGACAAGGAAAACTGATACAGTCGTCGCCAAGTTCGAAGCATACTGCGTCGAGCAGCAGAACGAGGTTCATGAGAGATGTGTTCCGCGCCCGTGTACAGACAGAATGGGAACCATCCGAGAATTTCCTGCGGGATGTACAAAAACAAGCCAACTACTGCAATTTTAGAAGCCTCACGGATGAAATGGCTCGCGACCCGATAATATTTCCTGAACGCGACAAAGCTGAGGGAAAAGCAGCTGAGAGCAACAACGCGCAAAGCAGCCGAGACCTCCTCGTGTCAAAGCGGGTTGTGGTCAAGAGAAAGCGACGCACAAGTTGAGGCTGTCACTTAAAGCCGGACATGGCGGTCACCTAAACGGGGACCCAGCAGTTCCAGGTGTGGAAGATCGCGTGCCCTTCCACGGTGCCAAGCTTTCGACAAGATTTGTCGGACATGCAACGGACTGAACCACTTCTTCGTATGTTGCAGATCAAGGACTCGCGTTTCGGAAGTACAGCAGGAGGATGACTTCGATGTTCTCGACGTCTCAGTCGGCGCAGTGGGCACAAACCACGACTGACTTGTCAAAGCGACGGTCGGTAAAAAAGACGTGTCCATGAAGGTTGACGCAGGATCCCAAGCGAACCCAATACCGCTATCCCTGTACAGAAAACTGAACATGGGACCGCTGAAAACCAGCATGGCAACTCTGCGCTCATACAACTGGGGCATCATTAAGCATTGCGGCACAGTCTCGGTACCTGTCCTTATCGGTGACAGAAGGATCTACGCAAACTTCGTTGTAAAGGAGGATTACCAGGCAATCCTGGGACTAAATGCAAGCGAACACTTTGGGATATTTCCTGAGAAGTCGGAATGGTACAAGCATGGACTGTTGACGAAGTTGTTAACAAATTTCCACAGCTTTTTCAGAGAAATGGTCGGATCAACCGCGAGTACAAGACAGTGTTGCAAGAAGGTGCTGTCCCCACCATACAGCCGGAACGAAGGGTTCCCTTGGCTTTAAAATAGTTAAAAGCTGGTCTAGTTAGTGTTCAGACTTCACGTTCATCGTAATTAAGCACTAAGGTAACACTGGCAGTAAAGAAGGACCACAAAAAACAAAGGCGCTACTAACAACTGATTTATTGAAGGTGGAAAACACAGCTTTTATACATCCTGAGACCTACGCAGGCGTACCACAACA
>JABSTT010005684.1:0-15714 GCA_013339685.2 Hyalomma asiaticum | reverse complement strand
AAACTGAGTTAACTGACTGCAGTCACAGTGAAGTCAGGCATTGGAACTCTTGGTGACATAGAGAAAAAAGGAAACTATAGCACAAACTGTTGTTGCCCAAACAGTGAGATATTCTGTGTTTGGATCATATCACAGCCCTGCAATTGTCAGTGATGCACCATTGTAATTGATGAAGCTGTCAGTATGGAAGACCAGAAACACGGTTCCTGAATGAATGATTTAGAAGACAGAACATATTGTTCTTTGAAATATTATACAGCCTAAATGAAACATTGGTTCATTTGGAACGCATTGTTCATAATTCCTTCCAGAAACACAAACAGTTCCTGAGTTAATGATTTAGAAGACAGAACATATTGCTCTTTGAAATATTACACAGCCTATATAAAACATGGGTTCATTTGGATGGCATTGTTCACAATGCCTTCTCTAGTCACCTTAGACTACACATTTCTGACCAGGAAGTTTCTCAAACGCACAGGTTAGGATTGCTCATGGGTAAAAGAGACTTGACCAGTTATGATCAAATATCGACAATCTAAATGCAGGTGTCTGGGCAAAGAAACATAGTGTATAAGCTTGAGAGGACTGCACAAACAGCTAGCGGGTATTTTGCAGAGCTATAAAAAACTTGAGGAGGAGAATAAAAGTATTTGCAAGGACAACTGGGAAGGCATACTCACTTTAAATGTATGAACTTTAATAAAAGGCCTACATTTACTGTCCAGTGATCAACCAACAAGTTGTTTATGTGCAAAACTGAATTACCGTGAACAGCCAATATGCAGATTAGCATGGTCACTGTATCTGCACAGGCTGGGCAATATCACAGCTATGTCTCTCTGCACTGTTAGCAAGAAATGCCCCTTTTGTTTTTCTTTCCACATAGGTGTGTTATGTCTTCTGCTATTCATTCCTTTGCCAGTGATGCTGTTAGCTTCATGGAGACTCAGTTTCCTGCAAATGTTACAACTGAAGAATTTGTGGACTGTGAAACAGGCTACGATTTTTATCGTAACCATAGTTACCAATCTAGTAATGGTGCTGGCAGTAGCCTATGCTCTTGCTTCCCATCTTGTTCCATTTGTGTCCTCACTTGAGTGGGTGTGCATACGTGGTTCTATTATTAGCAGTATGTTTAGATGCTAGGGAAAGAACCCATGGCCCTGACAAAGACATATCCACTTGTTGAAACATTGGCTGTAACGACATTATCTGTTCAACTATATTTTTTTTAGTCAATATGAGCCTTCATTGTCCCTTAAACTTCTCTTGTTCTTTCTATTTATTTTTCATTTATTTTTCATTTATCTTTCATTTATTTATCAAAAATTTTTTCATCACTTCTCTCTGATCATCTGGCTTGTTTGTGTTGTACGTGGCCACTTTTCAGGTTGGCTGAGGCCATAACATAATAAAAAGGTTAAAGAGGGAAAGCTCATAACGCTGTCAACCTTGATTGTCTTGCCTCCCTCGTCAGACACAGGCTCGCATCAATCATGCTTGCATAACACAAACATTTTGGTCAATCTAGTAACTCTTCCAGTACTCCTATAGACCTTTCCACTGGAGCCCTCCTGGGCACTTCCATGAAGTGCCGCTAGCAACGTCTAGCGGAGGCACCATCTTAGGCTGTTTGCTTTTCGGACTTTTCCTCCAGGCACGTGCATTTCTTGTGTGTGTGTCAGCAACATCTTGGTTTTGCACTTTGTAAACATTGTGGAACCCTTATGTAAGTTCATTTGTGAGTGTGTGGGACTTGGTTTATTGGCAGGACAGTTGCAAATGGCATTGTTCTGCATGCTCTTGCATGGCGGAGTCGGAACCAGCGGGGCTGGCTGGTAGCAGTAAAACAGGAAAACTGCAGACCATGTCTCCTCTATTTAGTTTGAGTTACTGTTTTAAGATGACTCACCTCATAATAGGAATACTGTCGATTTTGCTAACAATGGTCCCACTCACTAAGAAGGAAGCCTTAATGCAATTAAAGTTAGCTGAAATGAGGAGAGTTCCAAAGTTATGGTAAATTATCAGAAAAAAGTGGGTACTCTGAGAAATCAGTGACCAATCATGTATCACGATATATGAAACGATCCCTAAATTCAATGCAGACATGACTAAGGTATAATTAGCATGATAGCCAAGCTTTGAGTCATGCTCATGACCATGACTATGAAAGTCAGTTGCCAGTCAAGAAATCAAAGGTTGAAAATTAAAGTTTCCAATATACAAAAGCTAGATTACAGTGGTTGCAATAATGAGGGTGCACCATAATAATGACCCAGTCATGATTAAAGAATGCTTTGATTTGTCAAAGCGTGACAATGATGCACAATAAAAAGAAAAACTTGAAACTGTAGAAAGGTGGTTGAGATGGGTGTCATTTGAAAGGTGCATGTCGAAGTATGTGATATTGACCATAGTCACGTTCATGGCATGACATGAGCACGACTCTGCGAAATAAAGGTACTGGAAGGGGGTCAAGATAGATGTCAAAATAAGGGTGCTTCTCAAAGAATGTGGTATTGGTCGTAGTCATGTTCATGATGGCACAACATGCTCATGTCATGATGATGACTCTGCAAAAATAAAACTACCGGACGGGTCGAGATGGGTGTCAAATGAAAGATATAGGTCGAGAAATATGTGCTAACCACAGTGATCCACTGTCCCTTCGAGTCTGCATCAACCGGAAATCTATGCGACAAAGAGATTTCGCAGCCACACTCCTCTTGTGCAAAGTTGTGCACATGCTGCACAATTGTTTATAAGCAGAATTTCTTTTCTTTTTGTTGTAGGTGCAACTGTAAACACAGTGATGCCCTGTCAATAGACTTTTAAAGCACACTAGTGAGCACCCCGCCACGGTGGTCTAGTGGCTATGGTACTCGGCTGCTGATCCGAGGGTCGCGGGATCGAATCCCAGCTGCGGTGGCTGCATTTCGATGGAGGCGAAATGTTGAGGCCTGTGTGCTGTGCGATGTCACTGTGCACGTTAAAGAACCCCAGGTGGTCGAAATTTCCGGAGCCCTCCACTACGGCGTCTCTCATAATCAGAACTGGTTTTGGGACGTTAAACCCCACATAACAACAACAACACTAGTGAGCGAAAAACAGCGCATGCGTCATACAAACACAGCAACATGCGCAGGCTGCTCCACAGCCACAAACAGCCCAAAGAAGGGAGGTGTGGCCCAGATCGCTCGGAGACCTGTCTCCCATGCTATAGCAGACAAGTTGGTTCCTAGCTCGGCATTCCGAGAGTGCTGCTGGAAATTTCTATACTGATATGTTGATGTTGAGTATTCCTATGCTGAGAAGCCAGCTGCCTACAAGATGCTACATAATAATAATAATAATAATAATAATAATAATAATAATAATATTTTTAATAACTTGATAGTACATCAATGCCACTGAATCAAGCTATGCTTCGGACATGAATAATTTTTATACTGAGGTCGTATTTCGTATGAATGCAACCAGGGTCCTCAGCTAAAGAGATTATTGGCTCATGCAAATCATGAGGACAAAGAAAAAGTTATAGGTGGAGTACATTCTGTAGTTCTTGTCTTTTACTTGTGCTGTTAATATGTTAATTGCTGAGGAGATACCAGCTATCCAAAATAAACACTGTGATTCTTGTATACATTTTAGTTGGATAGATTAATAGCTATACGGCAGTGCTTCAGACAGTGCAATGACAGCTGCTATGCACTGTCTGGGTAGTATTAGGCCTTTATATCCTCGTTTCCCTCTAGTTGTTCTTCATTTACAGAGTGCATCATTTACATAAAATAAAATAAATGTAAAGCTGCTTGGCAGGTTCTTCATACAATTACGCAATTACTCAAGGTAGCATCACCTTCACATTGTTTTGCAGTGCACAGAAAAAAATTAGGCAAGGAGCTCTATAACTGTCGCTATTGTTTGGTGCCCAAGGAAAGAGTGAAAGAAAAAATTTCACATTTGCAAGGTGGTAGATGACTAAACGTGACTTTATGCTCAGATATAATACCTGCTTACTACATATGTGTTTGTATTTCTAAATGAAGACATACTGGTGGTGAAATTTGATACAGTCACATATGATGACATAAACAGCTCTATTTACAATTCCTTCTATGAAGCACTACCTACCTGTCATAGCCTTATAAAAGTAAGGTTCAGGGAAACAGAGAAATGAAGCAGAGAGGCAACATGATCAGCAAAGTACATGCTTGGTTATAAAGGGGTAATAAGAGATAAGGTATAGAGAAGAACGAGAATGGAAGAAATCAAGGAAGGTAAAGTTAATGTGAATAAATAAAGAACACAAAGCTGACTGTTCACATTTGTTCCTAAAGCCCATTTGACTTCAGGAGACATAATTTGGCTTTTGTGGCCTTGTTCATGGAAGACGGCTTAGGTTAAAGTTCCAAGCACTTTATTTTTTTCTGAAACTGGCCTTATCAAGGCACCCGTGTTTGGCTTCTAGAGCACATCTTTGAATTTTGAGGATGGGCAGCTGCCAAAAAGGCACTTGTCTCTGTCTCGTCAAAGCCACAGTAGGTGCGTGCTAAATGTATCGCTGGCCTTTCTATGAAGGATAAATTAGCAATCATATGTGTTGCACAACCAACCACACATAACACATAAAGGTTGCGTCAGGATCGGTAGAGTCATGGTGGCAATTGTAGTGTAAATTAGGGTCAAAAGAATATGATTATAAGCGGGTCTTGAGGAAACCCGGTGAATTACATCGTAGAAGTGTGGTGTGGAAAGTTAGTGACTGAACTTGCCCTTCGCAATCCCTTCTAAAAAGCAGTATAGGCCCTGAATCTTGATTAGCTGAGCACGCACAGCTCCATTAACACTGTTGTCCTGACTAAACTGTAAATGGATGGCAACTATTGAGACAAGGTGTTGTGTCAGTTAAGGAGTGCTTGGTTGAAATACGGTGCTTTATTTCATATCAACAGCTGTTCATGCAATCTATGACATAAGGCAAACGTCAGTGTTGTAAGGCTGGCTGCAAGTCGAATATAATGGAAGAATGATTAAGCAGCTTTTGTAAATATGTACTTGAGTGCACCTTGGAGCACTGCAAGTTCTACAGCTGTTGACAGTGTAGCGCGAGACATTGTGCGTGTCGACTGTAACTGTAGAGATATGGCATGAGATGGCATAACCAGTACTGTCTTCAAGTCAACCATATAAAATTTGCATGTGGTCATGTTGTTTAGAGAAAGAGAAGCAATCTCTTATTGTAAACTGAAGCTGCAGCCGGGAGGTTATGCTATGAAAAATTCTGAAATTTCTTTGAGCAGTGCTTGTACATTGTTAAAAAATGCATGTATGAAGTGCATACATGCATATATTAAGGCACGTACTACATAGTGCCCCCAGGGGAGGACCCTGCCAATGAACAATTTTGGAAGTAGCTGTACGTGCGTGCGTCCGATGTGCACCGCTCACCAACAAACTCATTCGTGCGAATGCACGGGTGTGCGCACATGCTCGCGTGTCGATCACAATACACATCTGACAGTCATATGGTTGGCGCCTGCCACAGAGCGACAAAAAAGTAACATGCACTCGCGTTCAGCCTTCGGCGCTGTCGCTGTTTTGCTCGTGAGTCAGGGTGGACCGCTGACGGGCTGGCTGGTGCGCCCGTCGCCGTCACCGACGCCGATGCTAATAAATAAATTACTTCGGCGTCGAAGCGGTAATATGATCACTGCTAAGAAATAACAGCTGAAAAAAAAGGATGAAATAAAAAAACAACGCTCCTCAGGACTGAGACACTGCTGCTTTGAAACACCACTGCGCCCTCCGAACCACTACGCCACTTCAGCCGTTTCGAAAACCCAAATTTATTTCTTCAGACGTTGAAGCACGATAAAACATAGCGCTAATACTCCACGCATACGCACGTGCGAATGGACATACCAGCGCGCACTCGCGCTGTCGCGCACACAGTACATAAGTAGGCACTGGCGTGAGTGCCTGCATGATGGGCGCGATAGGGCAGGCGGCCGCCAACGCTCATAGTTTATTTCCAAAAAAAGAAAAGAAAAGAAAAATTCTGTAATCGGTAAACTTCGTTGTCGTGATTACCCGACGTGACATCAGTTGCGAGACGCTCAGTGCAATTGGCAGAAGGCAGAACTGCATGCACATCTTTTTCTGTATAAATGGAAATGCACATCGTTTCTTCTTGGAGCACACAGCTGTCTCACTCCAGCGAGGTTTATTTACGTCATTACGGTGTCAAGCGGGCACTCATATCTAGTAAATATATGTACGGTGCGGTGCACACACGAACGGCACGACAAACCAACATCGCGAACAGTCAGACTAAATGCTGGCGTTCGTCCCTCCAACCAACACCTCCTCTAGAAAGATGCCTGCTGCGTTACTCGCTTACCCATTGTAGCGACGCTGCCCTCAGTTGTGGCCACTTGTCGAGAGATGGCGCTACCTTCTCCCCTCTTGTTTTCAATGGGGCTGGGGGGTGTGTTGCAAGCGGCCGCCGCAAGGATCGCCAGCTAGTGCCCTCATCAAAAACGAGGAAGGAGGGAAAGGGTCGGGCAGCCGGTTTTTGGCTCACGCGGCAGGCATCTTTGCTAGAGGAGGCGTTGCTCCAACAAGCGTCACCCGAAACGTGGCGTAAACATTTAGTCCTCGAGTTTGCACACGGCACGCACTTCCTCATAGTTCCTCCCTTGCGGAATAACTTTTAGTCAAAGTGGCCTATCGGTCCCCGTTAGTCCAGTTTTGAGTAAATCTGCCTTAGAGTGTAGTAGACAGTAGGACGGAAGCTGCGCCCCCCACCGCGGGCGCGTCCCAGCCCGGACTGGGTCAGCGGCACCGCTCCCGGTCGCGTAGACGGCAGGGAGATAGAGATGGAAGCGAGCCGAAGGCGCGAGCTGGGAGCACCGAAAACAACTTGCGTCGCTCCAAAACGGCCGTAGTTAATAGTGACAGCGACGCGGCGTGCCGCGGCGAGTCAAAAAAGCCGCGGAAGGGTTCCTTAGGGGACGGCAGCCCTCCCCCGCGAGGGGACCCGAAGCCCTAACACCTCCTCGCAGTCGTCGTCTTGTTCTCGGCACCGCCCGCTCCATTCTTTCTTGTCATGGTTCGTGTCGCCTTGGAAACTAATCCCAACACCGCTCTCCCCTGTTTATCATATCTGCGCTCGCAGCAAGGTACGCCCCCCTCTCTGTCACCCAGCGCCTGGATTATAAGGCCTGGCCAGCTGCCTCTGCTATCTCGCCGATCGCCTGAGCGGCGTTTGCGCTTGACCGCCTTTCGGCTACCGGGTGCGCACCTTTCGGGCACGAAAGGTGGAAGGTATAAGAAGCGCTAACCTCACCCCACCGCCACCAGGTCGGCACCACTCGGTCTCCTTTACTCAGATGGTCTTGTATCAACGACGTCCGGCACGCGCCCACCCCTCTCCCCCTTCCCTTTCCGCGCAGGCGCTCCTGAAGACCTCTCGCTCTCCACTCGGTAGGGTTCCTCGGTCCGTCGCCCACCACACCCCCCTCCCCTGCACCCTCTCGCCTTCTTCCACAACCCGAGCAGCGGTTGATGCCAACTTTTAAGTTCGCAACCTGGAACGTCCGCGGTTTTCGCGACAAGTCTAAACAAAGGGACATTTTGTCGTTCGCCCAGGCTCAAGGCATCGACGTCCTCTTTATACAGGAGGCAAACTTCAGGTCCCCGCTAGACGTGGTCAAGTTTCGGCGCGACTTCCGCGTGGACGCGTTCTTTTCCTTAACTAGCTCCAGAGCTTACGGAGTGGGCGTTATCTTTGTCTCCGGCCGTTTCCGCCAGAAATCTCACTGCACCTTCGGTGCGGACGGGCGTATGATAATGCTCGACCTGTACATAGAGGGCAAGAGAGTCCGCTTTATCAACTTATACGCCCCCGTTGCGCGGTCGGACACGAATAGGTTTTTCAAAGATCTGCAGCAACTCCTACTGGAGCCCCTTCCACACGTCCTGCTCGGCGACATTAACTGCGTCGTGGACTCCCAGCGCGACGTCAGGGGACCCGGCCAGGGCAGTTCGACATACCAAGCCAAGGAGCTGGTTAAGATCCTCCGACACCTGAGCCTCACAGATGTCTGGGTGCACTTACATAATGATCATTTCGGCCCAATAGACTATCAAAGACCAGTGCGAGCAGGATCGACCGCACCTACTTGCAGGACTACCTGCTCGCCTCCGTGGTAGAATGCGAGGTTGTCGATCTCCCGGGCAACCTCTCACGGAAATCTGACCACCTCCCATTGGCAACAACGGTGAGAGGCTCCCCTGGCTTTAGCAGCCGCAACCTCGGCTGGCGACTCGATCCCTCCCTGCTACACGACGAGGTCTGCATCCAGCGGGTCAGAGACAGCATCCGGGAGTCGTTGGAGAACGTGCCCTCATTAACTCCTCATGTATGGGACACCCTGAGAGAAGGCTGGAAGAAGCTTCTTCAGGAGGAAGGCAGGGACAGAAATCGACGACTCTCGGCCCAAATGGGAGAAATCTTACGCAGAATGCGGATCGTGAAGGAGGCTGAGTCGCTCACTTCTTGAAGAAGAGAGTACCTCGAAACTCTTCAGGTAACCTACACTCACCTGCTGCAACTCAAGACACGGAGACCTGCAAAGCAGCCCGATCCCCCAGACTCTTCTACCGACCCGGGTTCGAGAGACGTGTACGGGAATGGTGGCGTGAAAATTACGGAGGCGAAGCGACTGGACGGATCAATCACCTCAGACCCGGGAGAAATAGCAGACATTTTCCGCGAATATTTCTCGACACAGTTTCATGAACCCGACTCGACCGAAGAGAACCCCAACAGAATGCAGATCAGTGAGCTTTGTCGAGACCTCCGTCGCCCAGGCGAGGAGGAGCTCACCGACCTATGCTGTGAAGCCTCAATGGAGGAACTGCGCAGTGCTATCCGGAACATGCCATCAAACTCAGCCCCAGGATCAGGCGGCCTCACGGCAGGTTTTTATGCCACCTTTCTGGATACTCTGGGTGAAACTCTGCTCTCACTGGTGAATGTGATCCTCACGCAGCACAAGAAGCCGGACTCCTTCAGGGTAGGGCGGATTGTGCTGCTCCTCAAGGATGGCGCTCCACCAAACGAACCGGCGTCGTGGCGCCCGATCACGTTGCTGAATGTGGACTACAAGATCGTGGCATCCATAATAAATAGCAGGTTGAAGGCCCTGCTGCCAAACATCATCTCCCCGTTCCAATCATGCGCCGTGCCCGGACGGTCAATCTTTGCAAATTTAACGGCCACCAGAGACATCTTCGAATACGCCGCACGGAAAAAACTCTCGGGCGCCTTCTTTTCTCTTGATCAGGCGAAAGCCTTCAACAGAGTGAAGCACAACTACTTACTCGGTGTACTGCGCGAGTTTGGCTTCCCACCAGACTTTGTCGCGCTGGTGAGACTCTTGTACAGTGACTTGACAGGCAACGTCGTCGTGAACGGCTCCATAACGGCGGGTTTCGACTACACGAGGGGCATAAGACAAGGATGCCCGCTGGGCCCAACTTTCTTTATCATCTCTCTCGAGCCGTTGCTGGCGATGCTAGCCAGCAATGAGCGCATCAGGGGGTCCCCCTGGCAGGGACTGGCGAGATCATAGTCCTGGCTTATGCTGATGACATCTCCCTTTTCGTACGTGACACACGGAGCCTTCGAGAATTTTGGAGCACCTTTAACCGCTACGCTGAAGTCTCCGCGGCGAAAATAAATGAGGTGAAGAGCAACGCGTTGCTGTTCGGCTCCTTCCCCTGAGAGTCGTTAAGGGAAATCCAGACGGTTTCGATGGTGAAGGTGCTGGGCATCTACTTCGCGTGTGACGGCGTCGCGGAGGCAACGTGGCAGAGGGCTGTTTAGAGGGCTCACCTGGTGGCAACCCGTATCCAGCACCTTGACCTCACACTCCGAGAGAAGGCCCTGGCGGTCAATACAAGCGTATGTGCTTTCGCAAACTACGCCTGCCGAGTCGCTGTCATGCCATCGAAAACGGCAAGCCAGCTCAACAGTATTATTAATACGCTCCTTTGGGATGGAAAACCCGCACCGGTAAAACGGAACCTCCTGCAGTTGCCGGAGAGCGAGGGAGGCTTAGGACTTCCTCACGTCATGACAATAGGTAGGATCCTCGCTTTGAAAACGGTCCGGCTCCTTTATCAGGCGAGCGACTTCTTCGGGAAGGGCCTCCTACTGTACTGGTGTAGCACGAACACCAAGTACCTCGATGCGGACAGGCACACTGGCCCGGTGGCAGAATTCCCTTCCCCGTTTTACAAGATGACAGCAAACACCAAGCGCATGCTGGATAAGGAAGCCCCCTCCTGTGACATCGACAGAGACCCGCCTGCGCGCATCGCGGAAACTCTAACGCGCAGCCAGCTCTCGCCGGAGGAATGCGGGAAAACAGCAACCTGGAAGCGGTCAAAAGCGAAGCTGAGTCGCGGCCTCCCAAGGGAGGTTCACGACTTCATGTGGAAAAAGAATTGGAAGGTTCTCCCGACTCGGAAAAGGTTGCACCGGTTCGGCATAGTTCCCTCGACTCGCTGCCCAAATCGCCGCGCGGAAGAAACGACGGCGCACGCGCTTCAAGAGTGCGCTGCAGCGAAACCCGTGTGGCGCTTAGTAGCCAAGGACTTCGGTATAAGCCCCCCCCCCCCCCCCAGCTCTTGGACGGAACAGAGGTGCTTTCGCCAGGCTGGTGGTTGCCTGCACACTCTTCGTAATCTGGAAACGGCGGTGCCTGGCGGTGGCGAGAAACACTTCAGTAAGAGCTGCCTACCCCGCGGTTTCCCGGATCAGACGGTTGCTCTGGGGTTTTCTAACTCGGGAACTCGAGGCCTCCGGGGAGGAAATGTTTCTCCGCCGCTGGCACACAAGGTTTTTCCTAGTTAAGAATGGGCGCATTTCACCCCCCATTGTGCCTTACTAACCCTCCGCCCCCCCCCCCCCCCCCCGGTGACATCTTGCGCTAAACTGAACCTCTGTTTGATGTGTTCATTGTAATCGGCAGTGTCCGTAAATACCTACACGATTAGCTTGTTTTTTTACTGTTTTTTTACTCATGGAAACAGGGGTTTTCTATTGTATAAAGTCTTGGACCCCTGCATATGTGTACGCCTCTTCTGTGTTTAAGCAGCACATGAACCAGCCGCTCACCCCAGTACACGTGGCCCGCTAGAATACACGTTTTAGATTCCATGCGCGTGCGTCTGCGCCCCATAGTTCAGCCAAGCGGCTATTAAAAACTGTATAATGGTCTTTTCTTTCCTTTTTTTGTATCGGACTCTCCTCGTACTACATAGCGACGCGAGACTCCCGGGATTTTTGTATTCGCGGATCCCATATGACTGTTTTGTGTTAAAGGAGTTGTGTCAAATAAACTTCCCTTTGTGACCAAAATTTCTGCGTTGATGTGTCCCAAGAATGACTATCGTCTTTAAAAGCTGGCGGGTGGAGAGATAGGCGGGTGCCAGTGCCTGTGCCGCTGTGGGTGCCCGAAGCAAGCCCAGCCGTGTCGCGGATGTCGAACTTATGGCCAATTGGCTCTGTGAACGCTGTATGAGAATGGTGCTGTTGAGGTAGGTGGCAGAGTATGCGTGCTTTATGCGGGCAGTCTCACTGTCTTCTCGTCGCTGAACGCGAAAGTTGTGATGTGACGGCAGGGCAACTTATGTCATGCTGCGACAGTAATGGTTTCGCCATGCCGCGACGCGCAACCATGCAAGCTCGGCCCATTCCGGCGCACCCATGGTAAGTTGTGCATTTGTTTAGTCTGTTTGTTGGTCTTTATCGCCGCTGATGCATGTGTACTACGTGCTGTTCTATACAGCGCGCTGTATAAGCGAAATGAAAGGCAAAAAATGAGGCGTTAGACGCATATGTAGGAACGACGCGACTCAAAATGCGCCTTTAGCAACACCCATGAAGGCAGTACAAGCGTCCCAGTCTCAGTCGATCGGCTCACGAAAGCGTTCCCTCACTTAAAAAAATCTTCTGCTATAATATTTCATGCGAGAAGGCTCCAACTTCTTGCTTTCTGTGAATGTAAACTTTCGCGAAAGACTGCGGCTATCACATATAATAATTGCTCGTGTAGCACGTGCTCACACCATGATATGATCATGAGGCACGCCGTAGCGGAGGGCTCCGGAAATGTTCACCATCTGGTGTTCTTTGGAAGTGTACTGATAACGCACAGTATATGGATGGATGGATGGATGGATGGATGGAAAAACTTTATTGAGGTCCATTAGGTCGCGCTAGTTTTCTAACGCGAAGCGGGCCGCTCCCACGTTGGGACAGAAAGGGATATGCTTTCGGCTGCTTCGCGGGCCCGTTGGACTGCCCATAGCTGCTTTTCTAAAGCGGGACTGCGTAGAGCTGCGTCCCACCGCTCTTCAGTATTGTCCTTGCCGCTGCGTAACGCGGAGCAGCGCCAGAGCATGTGACTGAGATCGATGCAACCGTTGCATCTATCGCATTTTGTACCAGTAGACAAGTCCGGATATATTTTGCTTATTAATAGCGGGTTCGGGTA
This sequence comes from Hyalomma asiaticum, assembly GCA_013339685.2. Classification (NCBI taxonomy): domain Eukaryota; kingdom Metazoa; phylum Arthropoda; class Arachnida; order Ixodida; family Ixodidae; genus Hyalomma; species Hyalomma asiaticum. Next base: position 3,136 of record JABSTT010005684.1, on the reverse strand, counting down.
GGTTCCTGTTTGTAAGAGCCCTTATTAATAGCGGGTTCGGGTAGGTTCCTGTTTGTAAGAGCCTTAGCCTAATCGCCTGAGCTCTATTTAGTTTACTGGAGGGGGGAAGACCCTGCGTCCTATGTAGAAGTGCTTTGTGAGCTCGTTATATGTCATCATCTGGTCCTTGAAGTCCGGAACCTCAGCATCGTGCTGCCTTGTAACTGCACGGTTGGCGAGTCCTCGTGCAGCATTGTGAGCAGATTCGTTGAGGTTCGTGGGAGCACCGCTGATTTCCCCTGTCAGCAGCGCTCGGGGGCCGCACAACAAAGCCCCGTGCACCCCGGCAGCCTCCAAGAAGACGGCGGACACCCCCTCGACGGGGCAACCCCTTTCGGAGAAAAGTGGACTGCCCCAGCGGGAGCCAAGGTGGTGAAAAACATTTATTGATGGTATTTACAGAGAGAGTTAGGGGCGGCCTTACGGGCCGACCCTGTACAACCTCTATAGGAGGGGTTCCTAGTCCGGGACCCCTGTGGCTACCACGGCGGCACGCGCCCTGGCCACGAGGGCCTTTTGGCCCTCCAAGGTGGAGCAGCCGAGCAGGGCAGCCTCCCAGCTCTCTCGGGTAGGGGGTGAAGGGGAGGTGATTGGACATGCCCACACCATGTGGAAAAGATCCGCAAGCGGATAATCACAGTGCGGGCATTCCCCAGAGAAGGCCGAATTGAAGTGCTTGAGTATCGCCGGGCACAATACTGTGTTGGTGTAGAGCCGTAAGAGCCAGCGTTCGTCAGCTTTAGGCAGGCCTGGTGCCGGAGGCGGAAATCGGAGCCTGTTCGATTTATACATAGCTGCGATCTCACGAAATGATGTTGCCGGTTTAGGCTCTGGATCATGAGGCGATGAAGGGCAAGGCGGGTCCCGGGGATGAAAAGCGCGGGCCGAGGCATCAGCAGCCTCGTTACCACCTAGCCCTTCCACCTAGCCACCACCTAGCCTCGTTACCACCTAGCCCGGAGTCCAGATAATGGCGCGTTTAGAGGGGCGGTCCAGATAATAACAGCGCTTGAGGATTTGAGCAGCACGATTAGCGATGCGACCTTTTATGAGAATTTGACACGCACTCCGCGAATCGGTAATAATAATCCGAGATGCGGGGTCCGCTGCGGCGAGAGCTATGGCGACTTCCTCCGCGTGAGTGATGTTTGGTGCTCGAAAAGTGAGCCCTTGAACGGGTACGTCTTGGTGGACTACGGCTGCCCTGTACCATCCCCCGTGGTGAGGGCCAGACGCATTCGTGTAGAAGACTCCAGGACGGGACCCATAACGTCCTTGCAGGGCCGCAACCCGCGCAGTGCGCCTGCCTTCGTGTGTCCCCCTAGCCATGTTTCGGGGCAGTGGTTGGATAACCAATGCACCACGCCAGTCCTCTGGGATCGTGGTCCTCTCTTCTGCGTGATAGATGTAAGAGACATGCAGACGGTGTAAGAGACATCTCCCTGCCCGCGACTTACTAAGTCGCAGGTACTGGTTGTTAAGATGGGCCTCTTTAAGTTCCCTGTACGTGTTCGTCATTCCCAAATCTGCAAGACGCTGGTTAGATGTCGAGATCGGAAGGTCGAGGGCGCGTTTGTATATTTTGCGCAGAATAACTTCCAGCGCGTTTTCATCGCATTTGCGCAAACGCAGGTAGGGTGTCGATAAAGGATTCGACTGGTCACGAAAGCATTGGCGAGGCGCAGAGCATCGTGGCTTCTGAGACCTCCCCGCTTATTCGAGACGCGACGGACCATGCTGCCCAGCTGATCCCCGACCTTGCGTAACTTGCGCAGGGTTGTATCGATTTTTCGGCTCTTATGTATGAAGAGCCCCAGGACGCGGATTTCTTCGCATTCCGGGATAGGCCCGGCGTGCAAGGAGAGTGCAATTTGGGTCGTGTCCTTCGGTTAGGGGCGAAGATGCACGTACTCCGATTTTGCGGGGGAACATTCGAGGCCGCAGCGGCGGGCGTAGTCATCCACGACCGATGCTGCATGTTGCAGGCTGGCCTCCATGCTGCCAAGAGAACCCTGGGTTACCCACAGCGTAATATCGTCGGCGTACAGGGCGTGTCGTACGCGGGGGATATCACGCAGCAGTGGGGGGAGATGAGCCATGGCGAGATTGAAGAGAAGGGGAGAGAGGACCGCTTCCTGTGGTGTACCTCGTGTACGAAGAGGATATGGGCCATGCTCCTTGTCCTGAATACGGAGGTACGCCTGCCGTTCCGTCAGGAACTGACAGACGTACCTGAAAGTATTATGCCCACAGTCCGTTTGAGACAGATGGGTAAGAATGATTTCGTGGGCAACGTTATCGATGGCTCCCTTAAGATCTAAGGCGAGGACTACCTTGTCGTCGCTGGGATGTTCGATCGGCTCGATAACGTCACGATGAAGTTGGAGGAGAATGTCCTGGGCAGAGCAGTGTGGACGAAAGCCGTACATAGTGTCGGCGAAGGTTTGACCGGCCTCAAGATAATCGGAGAGCCTGTCCCTGACCATTGTTTCCATAAGCTTCCCCACACACGAGGTTAAGGAAATGGGTCGGAGATTCTCAATGTTTATAGATTTGCCCGGTTTTGGAATAAAAGATACCAAGGCCGTTTTCCAATCAATTGGCAGTGGCTCGCGCCCCTCCCAAATCTGATTGAAGTAGTCGAGGAGATGAACGTAGGCCGGGTCTGGGAGGTTAGCTAGAAGCTTAACCGTCACTTGATCCCGACCCGGCGCCGTTCCTCGCTTCATTTTGGATAGGACCGCCTTCAGATCGTGAAGTTGGAAGCAACGATCCAAGTCTGCATTCTTCGAGCCTGCATATGAATACGCCGGTCCGAGAGGGCCCTGTCGGCCACAGAGATATTTATCCCTAAGAGCCTGTGTCAATTTTGTCGCGTCACCCGCGTAGGTGTGGAGCGCGCGTTGAAGATGCTTTTGCGTTTCTGTGCGCGTTTGGCTAGGGTCGATGAGGGCCCTGAAGAAACGCCAGGCGTTCCGGGTTGACATCTGCTTAGCGGCAGTATTACAGCGCTCTACCCAGTTGGAGTCGGCGAGCTGGGCCGCGTACTCGGCTGCTTCCTGGTGAGGGCTGCGATACGGATTTTTGGCTGACGATT
>JABSTT010005683.1:0-16122 GCA_013339685.2 Hyalomma asiaticum | reverse complement strand
ATTGTTGAAATCACCTGCCCATCAACATTTGTTGAAATGCTTAAACACTAACAAAACGATAACTCGGGCAAGTTGGTATCGGTTCATACTGAAGTATAACAGCACACCACGGCTTGCAGTGATTTTAGCCATAATAAATTCGCGGTTCATAAAAACATGCCATACGCACGGAATCAGCGAGAATATTTTTCTCGCAGCTTCCGTGTAGATTGTGATCATGAACGCCACGCATATCGTGCTTGGAAAGACTCGCTTGCCTGCAGATTTAAGTAATAGATGGCTGCTTCAGTAAGGGTTATAAATATAATGTCCGCCAAAAATATCCACAAGAGAATATTTCAGACAGCACTGATGCTATACATCATTCGTAATCCCGGTCGGCCATGGTAGCAAACATTATACAAAACAAAACTGTTGCGATTTCGACATCGAAGTAAAATGTAGTTGTTACTCAAATGAGATCATTTTGGCAGCGTTCAATATAGGGTAAATAAGATTTCTACTGAGTGCGATTCAATTAATCCTTGCTGAAATATTGCCAATTGAATTCGTATCGACTGAGAGTCAATTGACGCTTTCTATTATTATGCCAATTAAATTTTCATTGAGGGCACTCAATAGAAATTGCCGTTTGAATGATTTTCTATAGGCTCAAAAGGAACTCGATACGCAGTCAATTGAAACGCAAAGTGCATTTTTGTAAGGGGCACAGGATTGGGTATTTTGTGAGCGCCAGTGATCGTTTGTTCTACAGCCGTGCTCTACGGAAAAGGCCTAGGGACGACTTCGCCAAGAACGCATACCGGCGGGGCAACTGTGCATCGCGTTGCTTAGCCGCCGCGGCTGAATGCTTGCCGTTACTGTGTGTGAGCTCAGGAGCGTTTTATGAGCTCGCTTATGGCATTGGGAACGCGCGTTCGCTTCAATCGACGAGGTGCTAGCTAGTAATTGGGATTCGCTAATTAAAAAGGTTTTGACTCTATCGCGGGTTTAGTTTAACTGCTCTGTGCGGTGCACGGTTATATAATAGCCGAAGCCAACCGTACAGATATTATGTGAATATTTATTTTGTAATTGCGCTGAACAGGAACTTACCACCGCCACTACATGTAAGGTCGTCAGTGGGCATATACCCGATCGTCGCTGTACGGTTGCATGTGGCGAGTGGTCTATGTGGTGCATTACTTTGATATGGTTGAGTGTATGTTTCCGTGTCTACGTGTGTAATGTTCCTTTCAATTCATTAGAGTCTCTGTATGCGATATTAAATGCTGAAAAAGTGTGTATGTGTGATATAAATGCCGATAAATCGAGTGAAAATGTGATCGCAATGGGAAGCCTACATTTTTCTTTTTTTCGGTTGGTCGTAGCTGGTTCAACAGTTAGTCTGCCTGGAATGCTCTGCCGAGGGCAACTTTTAAACCACCGAGTGGGAACTGCACGGGACTAAATACTCAAACCGCTGCCGTTAGTTTCGGGGTTATTCCAAAATATTTTCAAAATCCATGGCAGCCCACTTAGTCCCCGAAAGGACGAACAGCACGCCACCTTTACGCTCATTTTGGTTTATTTCTTTATTAGTTTATTTACAACAATCGCGGCAACTGTCCAAGAGTGTAATGTCCTCTCTGATATGTCCTCGCATTTTGCGCTGTGCTAGCATGTCCTTTCCTTGGTCATTATAAAGGATAATTTCTCGGGTACAATGTTTCCTTCTATATTTTCTTATATTTCCACTCATGTTTCTGCTTTGGCATAAACTAACATTACCTTTCGATCTTGGTATAAATATTGGGATTGGTGATTAAGATTTCTTGCGCCTTTACTTGCGCACTAAATCCGAAATACTCAGTTTCGTTGCTTTACAGCGGAAACAAGGAGGGGCGTGAATATGTGCTAGTGCCAATCCTGTCATTTCCATAAAGACAGATTGATCGATTTCAGGCATTTTACGTACAAAAAACATGTTATGATTGTGTGAGACGTTGTAGCGGAGGGCTCCGACAATTTCGGCCACCTGGGGTTCTTTAACATACAGTGAGATAAAGATATAAATAGAGAAAATAATGTTTCATACGATAGGCGCTGTAGTATATTGGCGAAATCAGAAGCGAGACAAAAATAAATGCACGTGAAAGGACTTGCGATGGTCAAAAGTACTTCGTGTTTCCCCAGTGCTGGTTCCTTTATGGTCACAATGAGATTTTGGTACGTACACGGTCGTCCACTCTTAGGGTGAGTGCGGCGCAGCGTGGCTGCCTTCTTTTGAACGCGAGCGCTCGCTACGTGGCCGCGTATCCCCTGCGCTTGATTAGCTTTACATGCTCACGTCGCAAGCAATGGCGTTTCAATGAAGGCAGCCACGCTGCGCTGTGTTTACCCTAAGAGTGGACGACCCCGTACAGCACAATAACTTCGTTTTTGCTATCGACTTCAACCACTGTGGAGTGTCTGTCTTGAAAAGCTGTTTTTCTTTAGCCGAGCACTCAATTCATGGCAGAAGACGCGCTTAGCAAGTTACTGAATACGCTTAGCAAGTTACTTCAGTTTTGGACACTTGCGCAAAACTGAAGGGACACTTGCGGAAGGGCACAGAGCAAGAATATCAACGCCGCCATAAAAGCAGCCACAGCGGCAACGGCGTTCGCGTAAACTCTCATGCGCAGTTCCACCTCCAGCCGCAGGCGTTGGTTTTATATGTAAATGAGACGGGAGTTTCGTGACCACAAAGGTTATTGAAAGACTGTCCATACATTCGTACCATACCATACCAATTCTTAAGTATCTGAAGCGGTAGAAACTACATTGATTCTTATCTTTCTTTCTACCATGTGTGCTGAAGGCTGAGGCGGTGACTTCTGGCGCGTTTGATAAGGCGCATTTTTTCGCCTTACAAGACCACGACAGCTTTCTGGCTATGGCGTTTCGCTTCGAGCATGATATTGCACTTTTAGTACCTGTCACTGTGACCCAACAGAGACTAGACGCAATGCTATGATCGTACGCCGTGAATCCTACACTTCTTAAAGGATAACACAAGGGCACGAAGCACCCACGTAAACCACTAGCAATGCCAGAAATCCGTGTGCTGTGCAGTGTCAGTACACGTTAAAGAACCCTACGAGGTCGAAATTTGCGAAGCCCTCCATTACAGGGCCTGTCATTATCATACCGTCGTTGTGGGATGTAAAAACAAGGAATTATTATTAACCCACTAAAAGCACTCTTCCCGCTTTATAGGCAATACACCAAACGATGCATCGAGAATGTCAATAAATGAAGGAGTAAACCAATATACATCGTAATAATTATGTCGGTTCTATTTAGCGTCGTGATCCCTGTTAAGAAGGGAGGCGGAGAAGTATTATGTTAATGTCGAGTGTGTTAGTCTGGTTGTGAGTTATGGAGGGCATCAGCGCTGGTGATATATTTTGCACACGTAGATGAAAGTGCGCAAAGTCTGGACAATATCAGGAAGGCGAGATCAGAATGAACCACCAGACTCGCACTTACAAATCACCTTGTCCTTACATGGGAAAATTTAGTCTCTTGAGCTTGCAACATTATTCCGGAAAGTAATGTGATTATGTTAAGGAGTTCGTGTCCCAAAAAATGTGATGTTGGCACGCGGCATAAGCGTCCGGCGTCTCTGGCTGAAAAAATCATCCCGTAGCACCCGGTCCACGCAAACCGTCCGCGATGGCGCGGAGACGTTAGAGCACAAAACTGAATTTCCCAACTAAACTGAGTAAGAAAAATTATGTAATTGCTTTTAACTACAACCTACGCCATTGGAGCTCGGGTTGTTACATTAATATACGAGAAATAGGAAGAAGAGGGTGGCGTTGACAATCGCGAATGGAAGAAGAAAAAAAATGTGGCTGATTCCTCTGTCAACTGCAAATGTATAACACGAAAGGGCAAGGTGTCCTCGCATAACCAGGTGAATGTTTATTGTTACATCGAGGTGATCTTGTCCATTGATATCGGTGTTTGACTCGCGAAGCACAGTTTGACGTGGGTGAACGCAGATTCACACATGGCCTCCACAACTTCAAAGACAAACCCTTTGTAACTGATGTAGTTTACGTAATAACTGGGCACAGCCGATCGTAAACGCTGGGTGACAAGGTTACCGATCACATTTGCTTGCGCCACATTGACCCGTCAACACTGATACCTTGCTTGGGCAATTAATGCAGCAGTGTTCATGTTACCATCACGCTCGATGAGTAGTCGGCGGGGAAACGCTACCCACGGCGAAAGGTGACCGGTGCTCTACCACTGCGCTGTTACTGCACATATCCTAGAAGCTGTACGGACGCGGCTATGTTCTTTCTGATCACACTTCTCTGATGCCCGGGCGGCTCCGCACTCGTGCATCGAGGCGGACTTTTGAACACGCCTGGAATTGTGCCGGCATTCAGGAGAGGCGAATTAAAGCTGCAGTGATTCACTTTGCCTCGTCTGGATGGCTAAGTGTACCCTCCGAGGACTAAAAAAAACTAAAAGAAGTATGAGAAAAGCCAGCGCCACCAGAAGGTATATCAGGCTTGAACCAATGAGAAAAAATTGGCCGCGTATCTCCGTGCTTCGCTGCAAATGCCGTCGAAAGACGATAGCCTTCTACCGGCCGTACTACATGAGTCCCGTTTCGCGTGTTTCCATTCCCCCCGAGGAGTTGCGCAAGCGAGAGGGAAAACGAAGAGACGCGAGGAGAGAATGGGACCGGCCGGAGTGGCGGGCGGCCGTTCCCTGCCTTCCGTTCGGCACGAATGGATGGATGGATGGATATTAGGAGCCTCCCCTTTATAACGGGGCGGTGGCCGGGCCACCAAGCTCTAGCTTTATTTCTTTTTCGTTTACAACCATTTCTTTTCCCGAATCACACATATTTTCACAACTAATTTTTTACTTCGTCTATTTATTTTATCTATTATCGTTCCTCTGTGATGAAACAATCTTACCCGAACTACCTTTCGCTTTTGTTTGCTCCATACTTTTGCGCCACCAGTGCTCTAAGCGCCTTTTACTTATATCTATCGCCGGCATGTTCAGCTTTCCCCTGTTACTCCTGAAACCCATGGCCTCCTGTAGGGTAGTGTCCACAGCTACACCTGGGTGGACATCTGTACATTCAATCAAAATATGGTCTGTCGTTTCCCTAGCTTTTCCACAGCACGTACATGTATCCCCTTCTTTATTGAATTTTGCTCTGTAACTTCGGGTTCTCAGGCAACCGGACCTTGCCTCAAACAGTAAAGCGCTTCCCTTTGAATTATCGTAAAATTTTTCTCTCTTGATTTCGTCTTTCCCTTTTCGGTAGTTGTTCAATGCCGGTTTCTTCTCCATTCTAGCTATCCAATCCGAGTTCTCCGCCGCTCTCACCATGCTCTTAACGCTCTTTTTCGTCCCATCCGTTTCGTTACTGGATGTATACTTACTGGTAAGCTTCCTAGTTCTCTTCCTCCATTGTGTATCAACGTTCTTCCTATACAAATACCTGAATACTTTCGCTGCCCATCTACTTTCTTTCATATTCCTTAATCTCTATTCGTACCTAATTTTACTCTGAGCTTCCCTTCCCTCAAAGTCAGACCATCCCATATCCCCCTTAACAGCCTCATTTGTGGTCTTCCCATGGGCGCCCAGTGCGAGACGTCCGACCGTCCTCTGATTCACGTCCAGCCCTGATTGTACCTCTGACCTCATGCACACCACTGAGTTTCCGAATGTAAGTGCTGGCACCATTACACCTTTCCACAAACCTCGAATTACCTCCTACCTGTTGTAACCCCACAGCGCTCTATGCTTCATTATTGCGGAGTTCCTCTTTCCTTTAACTATCAGAGCTTTTTCTTGTACTTCCAGCGCGAGATAAGGGCGCCATCTGGCCATGGTTACGGGAAACGCAAGAAGCTTGCCTAGTACAGGAAACGTCCGCTTTTGCGCATCCTAACAAGCACTAGGGTCTTTAGAATTACGCATATATGTATTTTCTACTAAAGGAACACACCGTCCAATACATACGTATTGATGTTGCGCCTCAGATATGCGTAATATTTGTTTTTTGGCCGACTGTGTTGAGAAGTATGAAGGTAGCCACCAGTTCAAGCTGGGTGGTCGTTGAGGAAGGGGTTCACCTTTCGCAGCAGGACGGACCCACTAACCCACACACACACACACACAGACAGACAGACAGACCAAAATTTCTGCGTTGAAGTATCCCAAGAAAGACTATCGTCTTTAATAAAAAAAATGGGTCCGGATGGCGGATGGCGGATGGGTCCGGATCCAGGCACTGTGCTGGATGCGCGCGCGCTGAGCTTGACGAGAGCCTCGAAGAACTAAGAAACCGGGATTAGAATGAATAAAAGTTAAGCATCTCCTGCTAAAGGGGACCATGAGGCGATGCGAAACACCGCGGGGGGTGGAGACCGCGTTTGCATCGGTTTGACGCTAGCAGACGCTGCCTGCATCAGCGTTGTCTCTCGCGAGCGAGGGCACGTTCTCGTTCCTTGCGATATTGTTGTTGTTGTTTCCTCAAATCTGGCACATACCCACTCTTGGGGATTGGCCAAGATTCCTGAAGTTCAAATAGTTAAGCCTGAAGTACTATGTAATACCAATCAGAATCGAATAATCATGATGAAATTAATAGTGAAAAGTACGAATTTATGAAAAGAACCGAGCTGAATCAATTATGAATTTTGAAACAGTAGAGCACACATCCCTGTGGCAATTTCCTAATGAGAAGGCTCCCAAAGAGAGAATATTAGAGACGGTGAGTTGCAACCCAACCCTATGAAAAGGATCTTCTAATGTGTGTTTTCTTGATGAAGATAAACGAGTGCATTTTGAAAAATAATGTTCGATAAATTCGTCTTCGCCGCAATATGGACACAAGGGCGATGGGGCCGGACCAGTTCTGTGCATATAAAAGTTTAATTTTGGAATGCGATAAAGTAATTGCGTAAACATAACGTCTAGTTTTCTGGAGAGGAATGCATTTCTATTCCAAAGGAATAAGAGGTGTCGATAGTCATTTAGATTAGTTAATACGGAATTACCAGATTCTTGCCTTATCGCCCTCCTCCTAAATCTTGCAGCAGTTATGAGCGCTGATACCGGAAGTATTGGGACAATTGGACCACTAAGAGACGCCCTCGCCAAGCTGTCCGCCATTTCGTTCATTATAATTTCTTTATGACCTGGCACCCATACCAATCGAATTACCGTTACATGACTAGGGACAAGGGAATGAAAAGTACGTAAGATGCGAGAATCACTGTTAGCAGTGAGGGCTCTACATAGCGAAAAAGAATCTGTGACAATTACGACTGATGAGGTAGCTGAACCTAATTTTCGTAGGGCCATAACAACTGCCAGAAACTCTGCAAAAAATACTAATAAGAAATCTGGAAGTCTTAGTGAAAATGTCCAATTGAAACTTTCAGAAAAAATGCCAATTCCAGATTTTTCGTCTATTTGTGAAGCATCTGTAGCAATGACATCTTTGATGTGCAGGTCATCTAAATGATTTTGTAATAGGCCGTTTAATGTATTCTGCGACAGATGTCTAGCGTTGTTCGGATATATGTTATCAAATATAATTTGAAGGTTGTCTCACCAACTGGGGAAACATCGTATAAACGCACATCTAGGGGGCCAATAAGTGCCTGCACGTATACTACCTCAGGAGTACGAAATCAAGGCCAGTAAGATTGATAAAATAATTGCGAGCTGGTAAAGCATTTTCTTTCTTTCTTTGTTCCTTAATATTTGGCTCTTGCCCACTACGGGGGATTGGCCATGAGGCCGGCGGTTAATTTAAGAGGAAAAAATTTGAGCTATAACAAAGGGAGAGGGAGGAATCAGCAACGTAATGAAGAATGGAATGTTAGGGAATGATGAACAATTTATAATACAAATGAACCATAATAAAATAATTTGAAGCTTTTTTAACTAGAGGGAGCAATTCGGAGGTACCAAGTTGGGTTGGGATTATGATTAGCAATGAATTCTTCTTGTGTCATGAAGGAAATTGCACATGGCTAAGCAGACGTTCCCGTTGCGGTAACCTAGTGAGGATGCCCCAAAGGAAAGAATATTCTGAGAATTCAGGGGACTTTTTAAATTCCTGAATAAAATTTCGGAATGCCTTTTCCTCTGGATAAGATAACGCTCACAGATAATTAAAAAGTGATCAATGTTTTCAGGCTCTTGACAAAAACAGAATAGCGGAGATGGCGCCAGACCAGACCTGTGTAAATAAAAATTCAATGGGGGGATACAACAGCGAAATTTTGTTAGGGCCACTTCCAGTTTACGAGAGGGACACCACTTATTATCCCAGACAAAAAGAGGATGCCCATATTCTTCATCAGGTAACTTCATTTTCAAGGAATCTTGAAGTAAGGAGGAGCTACGGTATCTAGACAGAGTAACAAAGGCAGTGGTAGGCACTACGGACACTACCGGCCCATGTAGGGACCACCGCGAGAGAACACCAGCCATCTCGTTTATAAACGTGCCACGATGGCCTGGCACCCACACCAATCGCACTTCACGCACCTGGGGAGGAATTAATGATGTGAATGCGTTTAGAACGGGAGACTCTGCAGGAGAAGCAGAAGCGAGTAGTGTGCATACCGAAAGCGAATCAGTCACTATAACAAATGCCGAATTCTGTACAGGAAGTTTGCGAATGGCTAAGAGAACGACTAAGAGCTCTGCTTCGAATATGGGTGTATAATCCGGGAGGCGCAAGGTATATGACCAAGACAAAGTCTCTGAAAAAATGCACACTCCCGCTTTCTCCTCACGCATGGAAGCATCGGTCGCAATTATATTATCAATTCCCAGTTGACATAAATGATCTTCTAATAAGCCAATTAAATATATGGAAGATAGGAGTTTGGCATTAGAACGGAATATATTATCCAATTCAATTTTAGTGTTGGCCAATGGTTTATCCGTTGAGACGATATTGCGAATGTTAGCATCTAAAGCCTCGAGTTGATTATATACAAACAAAACTTGAGGTTTGTAAATGCGAGACCAAGGCTCATTAAAAAATTTTAGCGCTTCAGTACAGAACACGAAGTGTGATCGACTCTGTGAAGACGCATAAATTTTTAAATATGCTTTGACGGTGAGGATACCGAATCTGCAAGCTAACGTGGGGATTCGGGCTTCTTGATAGAGAACATAATTTGCAAGTAATTTTGGTACCTTGAGACAATTACGAACAGCCTCTAGCTCTAAAAGAACCAAAGGATTAATCTTCTATGCCGGACCACCAGAGTATAAAATACAACCAAATTCTAGAATCAGACGAACATACATACGGCATATCATAAAAAGAGTGTCTCTGTGTAACCCAGAAGGGTCCTGGCCAAGTCTACAAATCATCCCAACAGCGCGTGTAGCCTTACACTTAATGTGCTCGATATGGTCGCGCCAACTCAGTTTATGATAGTAAACACACCTAAATACTTCACGCACTCTGCTTGGGGAATAATTTCCAGGCAATACTGAAGGTAAATGCTCACTAGATCATTCAAAGGGAAAACAATAACAGAACTCTTGCTAACATTTGCAGTTATGATAATTTGAGTAAACCATAACTCTAGTCTTCTTAATAAGATTGTAAGCTTGCATGCAATGAGTGAATATCACCAGCAGAAGCAAAGAACGCAATGTCGTCTGCATATACATGCACGTCAATGTTATTGTGCAATGGTACTGAGCTTAACAGAACGTGAAATAATACAGGAGATACAACAGAACCTTGAGCGACTCTTCTGGACTGATTATATTTCGGTGAGGATAATCCACGCTGGGAACAATAGAACTTTCTTTCCTTTAAAAACTCATACAACCAGTTAATAAAATAACGCGGGAAATGCGTTTCTTAATGAATTGAGAAGGATGACGTGCTCTACACTGTCGTATGCCTTAGCTAAGGCTAGAGTTACTAATGTTACATATTGTCGCCTGTGACGAGCAAGCTTAATTTGTCCTTCTAAATCTACATCTGCATACCATATAGAATGTCCAGGTCTAAAGCCAATTTGACATGGGCTCAGTATTGAGTGATCTGCCATAAATGTCGTGATTCTAATGTAGAGTACTCTTTCAATTGATTTTATAACATGCGAAATTAGTGCGATAGGTCTAACATTATCAATATGCATATCTACTGCTCGTTTTTTAAGCAGAGGGATGATTTTCGCAAATCTCCAATCTGAAGGAATCCAACCTTTTTCGAGCGAGTAGTTGACGAGATCTAGGAGGTCCTCAGGAGACACATCAAACAAAATTTTTAGCGTGGCTGTCGTAATGCGGTCTGGACCTGGAGCTGAATTGGGGAGCTACTGAACTGCACGCGCAAGTTCTTCTACAGTTACCTTGACGAAATCGTCTACACATGCAGGTTTGGGGAATACTGTTTGTATTTCAGTGGCAAAGCGCTTTCCTAATCCTAATACAATATCACCTAATACAGCAGACAGTTCTTTTGGAGCTAAAACAACCGATTCTATGGTTACGGGTGCAGAGATAGCCTTACGAAATCGAAGAAATCTGAAAAGAGCTTTTTTATTTCGACTTTGTGAGAGAAAGCTATATTGGTTTTCGTCATGAGTAGCTTTCGCTATGGAAACAGTTCTTTCAAACATGGCTGAGGCATACTTGTGGTTGCTCCAGTTAGTAGGGCACTGGTTGACAAGGAGCTTTTTCCATTGCGCTTTTCTGAGCCTGTATTCTCGTTCACAATCAGAGTCCCACCATGCAGTTATAGGCTTACTTTTCGCCGAGGCTACGGTGATCTGTGCTTTTCTCATAGAGCATTTTAGAACACCACAAAGACTCATCTCTTTAATATCATTTCCAGAACTGGTCAGAGATGATAGGTTTGAATGTAGACTCTTTTTTTTTTAATTTTGTGCAGTCCAAAAAAGTCAGTGTCTGAGTATCTAAAGGGATAAATGGATTATTAACGTCCACCAATATTGGGCGGTGATCACTATATGTTACAGCATCAACAACAGCCCAAGAAGAAATGAGCAAGCTTGAGCTGGCGAATTTTAAGTCCAAAACCGATCTCGTGTTGCATCGTACAAAAGTGGCTACTTTAGAGTTAAGACATGTATAATTGTTCTTACACATCCAGTTCTACAACAATTTACCCGAGGAATCAGTGCGGTAACCCAAATAAACATGATGCGAATGAAAGTCACCTGCAAAGAGAGAGTTTGCTCTACAGAAGCTCTGAATGATGTCCAGAGTACCTTCCTCTTGTACGCCAGATGATTGTTGTTATGTGGGGTTTAACGTCCCAAAACCAGCTCTGATTATGAGAGACACCGTAGTGGAGGGCTCCGGAAATTTTGACCACCTGGGGTTCTTTAACGTGCACTGACATCGCAGAGCACACGGGCCTCAACATTTCGCCTCCATCGAAATGCAGCCGCCGCAGCCGGGATTCGATCCCGCGACCCTCGGATCAGCAGCCGAGTACCATAGCCACTAGACCACCGCGGCGGGGCGTACGCCAGATGGAAAGTAGTTGTTGAAAATGCTGAGAGGAGCACAACCTGGGAGTGTTAGCTGAAGTACTAAAATTTCGTGATCACTTGATATTGCCTGGTAAACAAGTGTCGCTCTATGAAAAAATTTTGCTTATATAAAAAATGCTAATCCTCCACCTCGTGTATTCCTGTCCAAACGAAAAGATGCATAGTTTTGTAACTGAAAATTTTGACCCCATGACAGACAACCAAGTCCCTTGCAATAAAACGATGTTGGGAGACAGTTGAGATAAAAGGTATAGTAGATCAGTGGTTGCAGAAAGTATAAAACGGTAGTTCCACTGAAGAACCCTAAGGCGCCCTATATTGCTGACAAGCGAGCAGCCGCAACTGCTTGATCCAAAATGCCATCTTTTAAAAGGTGAGTTGCGGTCAAGGGCTCTTTCACTCATTTTTTGGTTTTAGCATTAGAAGAATTCAGATTTTTTTTGTAGGCGATCTGGGGTGTTTAAGAATTCGAGCATCCATGTCTACATCCTGAATATCTTGTAAACCTGAATCAGACAAGCAATCCTGACCAGTCTTTTGTGAATTAGAAGGCCGTAACTCATTATTGCTAGGACCATCTGATTGAGACCCAGGTGAAGAATTCAATGAGCTAAAAGGATTCTGGAAGCTCTTAGCGAACTGCTCAGAAATGCCAGCCAACTGCGTGGATATGACTTCAGCCAATGTCTCTGAGACAGTCAGAAGAAGTTTTTCTTGTGATTTTTCTACTGCTTTTTCTACGATGGATGAAATGGACTGAGCAACTGATGCATCCGCAGGGAGAGGCGAACGGGCTGTAATTCCGGCATATCCATGCATTCTGCTCTGAACTTCAGCCAGAGCGTCTCGACGCGAACATCGCCTTCCCTCAATGATTTCAATAACCTGCAGTTCTTTAGACCGAGCAGGACAATCGGTGTGATCGGCTGAGCAACTGGCTTGGCAAGGCAACATGACTGATTATCAGACTTACAATCTTCAGCACTATGATCAGCTCCAGAAACACGGCACCGAACATTGGACCGACAACCCCTTACGCTATGTCCATACCACCAGCATTTGCACACTGTAGAGGACGTGGGGCAAGGAGTTCTACGTTGTAGATTAGCGACCATGCTTTAATCTCCGAGGGACGAGATGAGCCTGCAAATGTAGCAATAATTATCTCGGTTGGAATCTTGACATTATTAACTTGCCTGTTAAAGACACAAAGCATGCTTCAGAAAAAATCTCCAAAACTTTCGCCGGACTTAGGCTGACATCTACAACTCGAACTAGGACTTTACAACAAGCAAGGTAGGGAGGGATGAAGCAGCTCACCGGATGAGTGGCAAAGGAACTACATTTTAGAAGATCTAGGATACAGTTCTGGTCTGGTGAGCAGCAGAGAATCCTGCCGCGTCCAAACTGACGAACTTCGGTTATCTGAAGAAAGTGTGGCGTAGCCGTGCGAAGCTCTGACTGGATGGCATTAGGGTTCTTCATGCGAATGGCCCCACCATCAGTCGGTACCAAAGCAACAGGCATGCTGTTGATTCCACTTCGCAGAAATAGCTCCAAATATACATCCTGAGAAGGAATAGAAGCAGACCAGAGGGCAGCCCTCTGGCCTGGAGATGAGACAGACATCTCAAGAAGTAAAAGTTACACTTGAATGCGCAGATAACTTAACATGGTAAATAAATAAGACAAAAAAAGAAAGCATTTCCCCGAGGGTGAACATGGTTAAGTGCGAATGCACGGGGTGATGCTATGAGGGGGAGTAAAGTTATGATTAAAGTGTAATTAATGAATTTAAAGTGTTGTCATGATGCATTGTACACACACACACATTTATACACGAAGTATTATTTATTTACACCTCGCAATTTCGTAGATGCATAAATGCACACATCGCCGAGCACGTCACACACACACACACTCTACACACGTCACTACAGATCAGCACCTATTGGTGTTATCGTTGTAGCTCACGGTTAGTACCAGCGCTTTGTGATCCGAGAAATGTACGGTGAGCGGATCCGGCAAGACGGCGCGGACCGTACAGTTCCTACTGAACGCCAAGTCTATGAAGCCACCGTTGATCGTGGTCGGAAACTCCTACCGCGATGGATCCAACCTGCGATGGATCCATACTGCGAAAGACTTCACCGACCGCGGAGCCGAGCGAGAAGAGAGCGAGCGGCAGCCGGCGGACGTTTATATACGGACTGACGCGCCGGCGCCACACACACAGCTCCACAGCGACGCCAGCTGCACAGCGCGCCGTGACGTCACGCCGCGGAGAGCGGTGCGCCCGCGCAAACCGCGGTGAGGAGGCGGAGCGCACGCAGTCACGTGGGGTGTGACGTCGCTGCGCCGTTGCTACAGACGCTCCTCTCCGCTCCTCGCACCGTTGCTATGGGACGGCGGATTCAGGGTCGCTTATAAAGTGCATTCGCACTTAATAAAAAGTAACCGCCGGCAACAAAGCAAAAGCCCCCGAGAGAGACTTCACCAAAGCAACAAGCCAGGGAGAGAGCAGGCGCAGCTTCCGAACGAGACGCTGCTCCTCCGATCGCTCCTTCTAGCTGACCGAGAATACGCTCTCATCGAAACGTTCATCGAAGCGTTCATCGAAGCGTTCATCGAAGAGCTTTATCGTCGTTCTTCCTCGTCTACCAATTGGAAGTACCGTTCTCAATGCAGTTTTCCTGCGTGCTGACCTGACAGGGCGGCCGTATAGAGCGCCGGACTTTCACGATGCGATCCTTTTGGTGCTAATCACCATTGATGTTCTTGGTGCTGGACAGTACCAGATGAGTCATTTGTGGCTTGTGACTTGTGTGAATAACATTACAAAACGGAAACTTGTTGACAAAGGCGAGCTATTGGCGAAGGGTCTGAAGTGCCTTATCATAGACCCGGAATGCAAGAACATCAAGATGAAGCTTCTTTTGCCTCCGCCACATCTAGAACAGGGACGGATTGTTGAAGCGCTAGACCCATGTGGGACAGTGCAATCTATCACGAGGGAAATGTGGCGCTGCGATGGTATCGAAGGTTGGCAAATCACTAATCGTGAAGTGGCCTTGACGCTGAAAGATGGGGTCTCTGCCAGTAACCTACCTTACCTACTGACCATATACGGACACCAGTGCCTCGTCTAAGTTCCGGGACGACCACCCCTTTGTCTACGGTGCAACAGAGTAGGACATATCCGGCGGCAGTGTAGAACACCACGCTGCAGTAAGTGTCATTGGTACAGTCATCCTGCAGAAGCGTGCGTTAGTACCTATGCTAACACACTTCGTGGAAGTAGGCCCGCTGAAGATGACACTATCACTGACCATGTAATGGATGTGAGTGAGGTGGTAGACTCAACCGGGGAAACAGCCGCTGAGGCCCAGGAGCAGACAAACCTTTCATGGGATCACGACTGCCTCAACCTGAAGCCTACGGCGGAGGATGTTGACAATTCAACCGACGCACATCCAGCTATGTCATGGGCAGATGTACCACCAGTTCAGGATCGCCCGCCGTCAGCAGAACTGGGATCAGCGTGTGACGCTTCCAAGAAGCGTCCAGCACCAGCTGATAATCCATTACCTGCGGAAGAGGAGGCTCTGCTTCCCAAAGTAACGAAGCTGACGAAACCACTGCGGGGAAGGTCTGCTGCTGCAGGTTTGTCTTCTACTAAAGTGCTACAAAAGATCGCCACTGCATCACGTCATCAAGAGGAAAGTGGTGCAGTTGTGCAGCAGCCTTCAAACGCTGCACCAACTTTACTGATCATGGCAGGCGCTCTTCCTTTCCATTTAGGTACCTTAAACGTCCGTGGCCTACGCAGTAAGCGACGGCAAGTGCAGCTTCTTCGTTTGCTATGCAATAGAAAATTAGATATTGTTGCTATTCAAGAAACAAAGATAGAATCCGATGAAAACACGGAAGCTGCTTTAAATCCATTCCTATCTGAGTATAATGTCTGTGTTAGCCATGCGATCGGAGTTTCTACTGGTTCCTTGTTATTTTTTAGAAAGCATGCGCAATG
Organism: Hyalomma asiaticum; assembly: GCA_013339685.2. Classification (NCBI taxonomy): domain Eukaryota; kingdom Metazoa; phylum Arthropoda; class Arachnida; order Ixodida; family Ixodidae; genus Hyalomma; species Hyalomma asiaticum. Next base: position 510 of record JABSTT010005683.1, on the reverse strand, counting down.
GAATTTGCAGCAGGCGTTTACAGATATGGAAGGGCGCCTAATATGGTGTGAGGTTGATATTAGCGATATTAGTTTTAGATTTGTGTGTGTTTATACCCCGAACAAGTCGCGGGAACGAGAGCGTTTGTTCTTATCCTTAGAACATCATTTGTGCACTCATCGGTGATCGGTCATTTTTGGAGAGTTCAGCTGTGTATGTAGCGCGCAAGATCGCACATCATTGCAGCTGCAAAGTGACACAAGTAGCGATGTGTTACATCGCCTCATGTGCGATTACCACCTTGTTGACTTTGGAGAACATGGAAAGGCAGGATGTCTCTATACGCATTTGCAGAGTTCTTCACGTGCAAGGCTTGATCGAATTTACGTTTCGCGTAAGACGCTATCTCTACTTTCTGGTTACACTGTGCACCCTGTATTCTTTAGTGATCATTGCCTAGTGTCAGCCTCTTTTGGGAGTCGATACCAGAGTCAGCGTATGTCCTGGGAGTTGTGGAAATTTAATAACCC
>JABSTT010005682.1:0-15616 GCA_013339685.2 Hyalomma asiaticum | reverse complement strand
CTTTCGCGGGAAAGCAACATGACTTGTCGTACGCTGGAAAATGACATTTTACGGGCGTGTGAAGAGAACAACCAAATGTCGCCGTCCCTTTTGTATGCTTCAGTTTACACATATGACAAACTAATGGGGTGTTGTATGACAAGAAACGCTCGTTCTTTACCTTAAGTAAGAACAGCGAACTTAAGCTCAATTTACTTGTGTGACGCATCGACTTTAACCTTCCATAATGAGGTATAATCGATTATGGAAGGTATTTTAGTTAAGTAATTGCTTTTGATTCATGACATAGTTTCATTTGCTTCAAAGGAGACATTTCTTGCAACGGCGTCGTCACTGCGCAGATGGTAATGTTTCCATTTAGTGGCGCCAAAAACCTGTGATCATTTGTCTGGTTGCTGTAGATTGCCGACGGCATCCTTTGTAATGGCATTACGTTGCCCGAAGTTACGATTAGAGGCCGTCCTTCCGTCCACCTGCAAAGGCCTCAGGCTGTTCAGTAATTGGCTCGCCCAATTCCAGAGGGGTGCGAAGGGGGCGAAACGAAAGAACTTCATTGTACAAAAAATTGAGGGCGGATGCACCCTTTTGCTTTTTGTCTAAGAGGCAGTGATCAAGTTTTGAGCGTTCCGCACAGCCTGAGGCAACGAGTGCAAGAAATCGAACTTTTTTCCGTGCTCTAATGCAAAGGACACACCGTCGCAGAAGAGAATGATGCACGTACGGTTACTCCAACACTAAGTTTGTATTTTCATCATGCGTAATCATAGATGACCGACGTCGTTTAATAGGCACAGAAAGACAGATGACACTAACTGATGTCATTTTAAAGAAGTGGCCAAATTAACGAGCCATACGGTTAAAGTATGTTAAGGAAGAGCGCCAAAGCGCGCGAAACTGGATTGCTTATCCTGGTTTTGAGGAAGACAATAGTAAAAGGTAGCAACCCGGCTGTGATGGCTTACAGGAGGCGCCATGTTATCTGCAGCGCATATGAAGGGTGCAATTCATCGTGAATTTTAGACACTGCACTCCACTTTTCCCATCCTTTGATGATTTGTAGGGTTTAACGTCCCAAAACGAGCTCTATGAGAGACGCCGTAGTGGAGGTCTCCGGAAATTTCGACCACCTGGGGTTCTTTAACGTGCACTGACATCGCACAGCACACGGGCCTCAACATTTCGGCTCCGTCTAAATGCAGCCGCCGTGGGCGGGATTCGATCCCGCGACCTTGGATCTGCAGCCGAGTACCATAATCACTAGACCACCATGGCGGGGCTTTCCCATCCTTTATATTGAGTTTGTGCGGAGGGTGTCCGTTCTGGATGTTATTTTTTCCCGTGAATCTGCAGTGAAAGCGAAACTATTACTTTCATTTGGTTCCACCGGCGCTCCTTTTGAGTTCGAGAAAATGACGAACGTTTCTGCACCAAATTATCAACATCAGTGCGCGTTTCCCTCAAGGCGGTGACGTTGGCAGTATGAGTCCGTGTTATTCCACACTACCATGGCAAAACGACCGGCTGGTTTACCCGACTTTTTCAGGTCTGTAGGGTTGTATTAGGACAAGCATTTTTTAACTTTATCCTTTCGCAGCCAAAGTCGGATCTATGCGTCTGGCGACAGAGGTCCGCTGGTATCCCATATAAATAGCTGAAGAACGTAAGTAACACGGCGCAACCGGAGAATTTCTAACATAGAAACCTAGCAGCCGAAGCAAGAAATGCTTGGTTTCCATTTTCATGAAACCGAATTCAGGACGCTTTCCTTTCCCTGAATTTAAATCAAGAGGGATGACAAGTGTTTAAACTCTGCGCACCAGTTACCCTTGACGCACATCTCTAACAGAGCATCAAGAAACGCTCATCCCATAGAATGTCCTAGATGCCTACCGCATATCGCGATTGCCGTGATATGTCGGAAACGTCACACTCGCTCTGACTTTACTGATGCGATCTATGTTACTCACTCTCCTCTAAAGAACAAGGACGCTTCCAACATCCAATCTTTTTCATCTCTCGTGCTTCATTCCCGTACTTTGATTAAAATAGCCTTGCTGAAGTCGCGCTTCGCTGCTTAACTACATATTGATACCGATATGAAACATCACAAGAGCACAATGTTATTAAGAGGAAGAGTACGAAGCACGAAAAAAAAATGTAGCTCCAATCCACGCTGCCATGGTGGTTGGACAGCGAAGCTGTAGACTACACCCACAACGACTACCGATTGCATCGCTTGAATTTCACATGCTCTTTAACGGCATGCATGGATTTGGCGTCTGGCGCGAGAGCTGCTTGGTTTTGACTACGGCGTCGCTGAGCAAGACAGTTTTGTTCTTTTCGTCGAGCATGATATTCACGCTGTTCTTCTGTCATGTTCACTTTCCGTGGTCTGCCCATGGTAGCCTGTAATAAACTACCTCGCTTCCGTTATGTTGCGCTCGACGGTATTTTTTCGGTGCATACGAGGGATGGCGTAACAGCACCTGTGCACAGGATAACTTATGTGCATGCCCCAAGCTACCCTCGCCTTGCGCCTCTCCTCCTCGTCACCGCTGTACGCTAGCTTGCCTTCTTTTTTAGCCTGGCATTAAGGCTTGACGCTGACCACGCGACGAAAATTTTTTTCGCTCGTAGAGGTGGACAGACTCGTTGTAAAAGTTGGCCGAGAACCCGCCCTGCGAACATGCGCTATTCAAATGTTACGGTGTCGTGGAGCAGCCACGATGCTGCTCAGGGGAATTTGTTTACCGGCGGCTGTCAAGCTTTCTTCTCTTTATTTCGTTCATTATTCTTTTCGCGACTACACAATACGCATTTGCGGCGCTTTTTGCTGACTAGGGCCCGAACGATGTAGTCTCCACAATGTGCTTCCTCTAGGAAACGCACATGCTACAGTGTAGGTAAGATTATATGTTCACGATAAATCACGTCGACGTTCTTAGGCCCGTTGTTTGTGCATTTACATGTGCGTTTGGTGTTAAAATGTAAAACTGGCATTCCTTTTTGATAACCGATCTACAAAAAACTTGGCCGATATCTCGCCCTGCTAATATGGACGTCCAGCGAAGTTGTATCAAACATCACAGATGCTGATGGTGGAGGGCATGTTTTCTTATTACTTGAGAGTAATAGTACCACTAATCACTTTGTAGTAGCTGTGGTATACAGTCAATGGTTCGGCGAACATTTTCGTTACCCCCTTAGGCCCGACAGAGTGAAACACGATATGTTCGGCGTGGTTCATTTCTATACAACTCGGGTTCGAATAACATCAAACAGCTCTTTCGAAATCACCTGCAACCTAATCTTTTAGGCGAACGCGTAGGAAGCTATTCCCACTATTCACCGGCGCCCTATCATCGATCATGCGGTTTTTATGCTTGTTTTATGGTGTTCCTTTTGAAGCGAATACTGAGTTCTATGCTGTATGCCCGATTGAAAAGAAAGTTATGCTGTTCGCCTTATATTGTTAACCCATCGTCATGTGTTGACGCCAGGGTATTTTCCGACGAACGTGAGGTACACAGCTTCGTTGTATCTTTTTTAAAGTGAACATCTCGTCCTCTATCACGAGCCAGCCGCCAATACCTGCTCAAGTGCAGGAACCTCATATAAGAGGCCTCACTCTCTAAAGTTTGCGTCTTCTCTTGGAAAATTGGAGCGGAGCAGTTTGTGTAATCGGTGCAAGCTGGGACACAGCGGAGTTGGGTGGATACTAGTAAGGCTCAATTTTCCATGGATTTGCTATTTCGAAGCAGTTTCATGCGTTCCGAAAACGACCCAAGGCCAAGCAAGCATTTTGCGATTTTTATTGGCTAGAGATTGGCTGTTGCGAGGCTATTGCCTATTGCTAGGCTATTTTCGAAAGTCGGCTTAATAACGAAACACCACCAACTGTCAGACGGAGATCGATGTTCTTCGCTCTGCCGTCATCTTCTCCCTCCCTGTCTCTTCGCATTCGCACCTCTTGCTGCTATACTCTGTATGTCTATGCTATGACACGAGGTGCTTAGCCCACAGCCACTTTCTGTGGGCCATGCCCATTTCTTTAACCGCTCCCATCATCATGTTCCTCCTTTTCGCCCTCACTTCTCATTCTCAACTCCTTGCTCCACTCTACCATGCTATTGTACTCTGAGCAGCTTGGCACATACCTCCTTTCTGTGGAGCATGCCTGTTTGTTTGCCTGCTACCCTCCCCTTTTCCTCCTTCTCACCCCCATTTTCCTTTGTCACCTTCTTTCTGTACTATACTGTGCATGCTTATGCTATGATACGAGCTGCTTGGCACACCCGCTTTCTGTGGCGCATACCCGTTGTCCTGTGATGCGAGCTACGACGCACGGATCACGAATAGCTACAACAGCACCGAAATAACGTGCACAATGTGGTGCAAGGGCACCTTGGCATTCATTGCCGGGACTGCGCTTGCAGGCCTATCCTTGATCAGAGTGCGATAGTGGCAAGGCATTGGTCTCAACTAACCCGCGAAATAATAGAAGCGGAACTCATACATAAATTAGGCGATAACTGCGTAAGCACCCCATCTGTTACGCTATCACGGTTTGAGCGTGATTACCTGGCCGGGCTGAGGGGCAATCGCCAACACGTGTCACATGTGACTTGACTGGCAGTACACTGATTATGCTTGTTTTCTGTCTCTTTGTCCTTTTTTGTTTTTTCTATGTATGTATATATCTTGCCACTCTGCAAAATAAAGATCAGTTGGAAGTCAGCGCTCTTTCTTTTCTGTCCCATTTTTCCTATGTTCGCGCGCTGTAAATCTCACCATCATGAACGCTAACCAACTAGCCCAAGCTGCTACACTTGTAAGCTACAACAGCTTCGTTGTCAAGAAATGTATCCATGTGATCATTTGGGCATACTTGCCAATGCCGCGTGAACATGCTCCAGAAATATTTGACGGTTTTGTTTGACTTGCTACTATGAACGTTTGATTTCACCAAAGAACAGGACTAAGAGGCATGGCCAACTCATGCGCGGAGTTATTTCACACGGAAATAATGTGCACTTGACAGCCGTTATATTGTGCCTATGATTATGTCAGCCTTGTGTTATATTACACTATTGGAAATATAAACGCACTTGCCTGCCTAGAACAGCCTGACAACACTTGCTCGTTCGATTATATGAACTATGTGCCTCTGTATGGTTTGCTAGTGTTTCTTTGCGTGTGTGTGTGTGTGTGTGTGTGTGTGTGTGTGTGTGTGTGTGTGTAAGCATCTGCACGTGGGAGCGTTATAGAGGTCTAGGAGCTGTAGCGCATACGAAGCCTGCGAAATAGCAACTCCTGGCTTTTTCCGCACTAAGAGGTAGGAGCTCTACTGCTATTCTTTGCGTGCTGTTCAGGCTGCCGCAGCACCCTAGCCTAGAAGGCTTTAAAAAATAAGGAATCTGGAAAAGTTCAATCGTCTTGTATAAGGTGTAGATGGTGAAGAAATGGTGATAAAGTTTTTATAGTCGTGTCACGTTCTCCGATCCAATCTCACTTCGAACAATTCATCTAGGTGAGATAGCTTGGTGCCCGTCAGCCGAACACGCCGTTATATGGATCCTTCCTTGCACGCCGTTGTGCCTCGAGCAATTTACGCTGGCTGTAAAAGGGCGGGCCATTTTTGCCTGCAAAATGTCTGAAAATGACAGAGAACTGTGATGCACGAAGCAGCAATCTGGAAATAGAACGCATGTTTTCGCTTTTGGCTTGCAATCTTTGTAGAGCTGAGCCATTCATGGAATTATAGGGGGTTCTGGGTAGTTACAAATGATGCCCAATTTGATTTTCTAGAAAATGGCCGAATTTACCTTTATCAGAATTTGGGAACCAGTGCACGGGACAGGCTGCACCATCCGCCGCAGTGTTCCGCCGCAATGGAATGGCCAATAGGCGAAAAATTTTCTCTCGGACAATACTACATATGGCCGCGATCCGCCTATCCTTATAGTATACAGCCGTCGCTAGGTTTCAATGAAATTTTTGCATGGCACTTCGATAAACTCGGTCCTAAAGTTTGAATGGAAAACAACATTGCCCATAAAAGTGGCATGAGCCATATATTAAACTATTAACATTGCACGGGAAGCCCTCTTTTTGTAGAACGTTACTGAATTTTCCTGTTCTGGTAGGTTTCGGTTATATAGATCCGCGGTTCCTAATGAATAACTAGTTTAGTTCGCAAGATATGCTTACTTCCTGCCATTAGATTAAGGCGGGACGCCCCGGCTGTCACCGAGAGATGGCCTCAACTGCACAAGTACGCAAATTCCTCGAAGAGCTTCACATAATGCCGCATAATTGAAAATATCGAGGAAAGGTTATGTGCAATGGAGTTTTCAGTTGATCTTTTTAAAACATTTCATACCGTAAGTCACGACGCTGCTTTGAATAGACCAAGTACAAGCGATATACGAGCCAATTACTATACTTGCCCAGTACAGTACATGGTCTATTGCACAACTACCTAACTCTTTGCAACCAATGAGTGACAGGAAATCCATGCACGCCGAAGTAGTGAAAGGATTACCACTGGAATTCCTATTCGGTCCCCTTTTATATATCACGTACGGTAATCCCCATTACACGCCGTCCGAAACGAATTATGTAAGTGGACCGCGCAAATATCTTTTACAGTGGAGCTGTTGCAGTCGAGCTTGCTATGTGCACAGTAATGTTCACAACATAACCAAGTAGGAAGAGGATCGAGTGTACAGCGAGATCGGAAGCTCTCGACAGTAAGGTATGGCGAGGGGGCAGGACGGAGGTGAATAGGCAGGAGGACCGGTGGCGCAGGCGGCATGGCGGAGTTCAAGGGGAGCAGACCAATGCTCAGCCGCCGTACTGCACTTCGAATGACTTTAACAATGACGTTAGCGCTCTCTAGTACATCAGCAGGTGTCTTTCTCGTCCTCGACTTATTCGGCGTGGCGCGATGGCGAAGACGACCGTTGGAACTCCTGGACAAAGAACTGCTCGATTGCAACGCGGCACATAAGGGGCTCAGGAGCGTCCTAGGAAACGAAGAGCCGACCCCTTGCAACTGGCACGGTAATGTGAAGCCAGTCGTGCAAGTGCAAGAGAAAAGGAGACCGAGCGTCGGCGAATAAGAGCTAAGACATACCCAAGCAACACTGATACACAAGCAATGCGGAATTCCATGAAACCCTGCTAAGCTGTGACCCTGCTTTAATAAACCACATTGTTCTACCGCATTTGAATAACGAGAACATCCTCATTTCAATAAGAAGTGGCAACCGCGAATATTTCAGTACATATGGGCACTATCAACCCCAGTAATGTAACGCTTTCTCTGAGGTGAGCGCCACCGCTATGTCTCCACTCTTTGCTTGCGCCTAAAAATTTAGTGCCAATCATTACATATGACGAACTTATGACAACAGTGTTCCTATCAGATGAAAGACGCCGCACCAATCTCTAAATAACACAGAAGCTCATATGTGAGGAAATGGTTGGCTCATAATTGATAAGCACACATAACAGCTTCGCCCCATTCCTCAGTATGGTCATCAGCAAAAACCTATACACTAACGCCCCGGGCCTACCTCAAGAAGGTGCGGTGGCGCTGTCGTCGGGCTTTTTGGTTTCGGGTGCTAGGCATCAGCCGTCGCGCCTACCGATGCTCTCGTTGTGTTTTCGCTAGTGCGCGTGCTGTTCACCGCCATGCAAAGACGAAAAAAAACGGTAAACCAATGCACTGTGTTGTGGTTGCTGGTGCTGCAATGAACAAGACAAGTGCAATAAGTGATTATGAATTTCCAGCTGACGACGGCCTTCGAAAACGGGACGATTTGTAACGCCAGCTCATCGGCTGAGCCAAAAATTTCGTCATTGCTGAGCTTGTGTGTTATTTAGCGGTTATTGCAGCCTGTTTCATCTGAGAGAAATATCATTGCCATACGTTGGTCAAGTTCAGTGCTCGACATGAAGTTTCTTGGCATAAAGAGAGTGTGGACACAGTAGGATGACGCTTACCGCAAAGCGCGCACCACATAACGTAGCACGTGCGCTTTCATATGTACAGAATTAATCGCGGTCGCCGTGTTTCAATGAATTGAGGAACTTATAGATGCGCATGACGAATCCTAGTCGCTCGAGTGCTTGAACGGAAGGCGCTCCGCTTGTGCTTTGGTCTACCGAAGTTTATAGCTAATGCACTCTTATATTAACAATAAAGAATTCGTTCTCTTGAAATCTGATTTCAAATTTTAACGGTCCAAAACTTTCTGAAGGATATATAAATCTACACTAAGACGATACCAATATATATTTATTAGATAACCAGATTTATTTTTTCGTGTTTCTTGGCGTCGAGATTACGTACCAGAGGTGCTTGTCGCGCAAAAACTGCTAGACCCGCTAAAGATATGGCTCACAAACATAGCCATAAGTGATAACAGTTCTAATTCAATAGACATTTGATTTGACAAGATATTCTCCAATAATACCAAGCAACTTCCGTGGCGTACCCTTGATGGAATTCTACAGGATCACTTGAGTCAAATAGGCGCTAAATTTATCATGCAACGGATGCTTCGCAGAGTGAGAAAAAGGCAGGAGGAGAAATTTTTTCCTCGGAATTAGACAGATATTTCTGTTTTAGACAGCCGGATTACACACGAGTATTTGTGGCAGAATTCTAGGCGGCTATATTGGCTTTGCGTGAACTTCACTCCTCCATCACTACAGCAGTAATAGTTACAGATGCCTTAGCATTGTGCACTTCATTAACTACTCCAGGTGAATCGCACATTCTCAGAACATTGCGCACTACGGTTCCAAATCATTTGCAAAAACTGCGGTTAGTTTGGGTGCCTGATCACAAGGGATTGGTAATAAATGAATTGGCAGACACTTTGGCTAAGGCTTCCACAGCAGGTCCTGTTCTTTCTCCCCTTCCAAATACGGCGTTTGGTTCTTCGCTCAGATTCAGAAAGTACGCCTTATTGATGTCGACACCCTGACTTGCATCCTTACCTGATTTACAGTACTTACAATGCCCTTGGAGCAGGTCATTTTGCCAAACAAGTAAAATTTAAGCAATACTGGCGAAGTTGCGATGTAGACTCCCGATAGTGAATTGCTATATGCACTGTAAACAAAAATTACCCGAGATGGGAGCTTTTACCAGCGCGTCAACCGAAAAAACTCCCATGCCCCAACCATTTACTCCGTCATAGCGGAGTGAATTCGGCGCATGACATCATTTTACCACCATTGCTAAGTGACGGAGTATAAAAACGACATGACCTTATTATACTACCCACACGGAGTTTCAGTTCACGTGGTCCCAACCCCCACATGGGAGTTTTTAACAGCCGTCTTCGGTTGCGACGCTCTTGCGGCGGTGTGATGTGTGTGTGTATGCGCGCTTGAGCTCGCGCGTCTGTTTAGTGCTTCCGTGTGATGCTCCAGTGCATTGCTTGGTTCGACGAATCGTCGGTGGGATTTGTATCTGTGCGTGCTCGCACGTGTGCTTAGTGCGTCCAATTGAAGCGCCACTTCGTTTTTTTAAACGAGTCTTGAGTGCGCAGTGAGTTTGCAACGGCCGATCAGTGTTCTGTGTAAACGTGTCAAGGCTCTTTCCACTGGTGACCGCTCTGCTCCTCCAGCCAGACGCCGAATGCCGCGCATCGACCAGACCACCACAGTGATACGCGAATCGGAAATATTTTGTTACGAAGTGGCTGGGGCACCACCGCCCAGCGAGTGTTGACGTGGTTTTAGGCTTCCGAAATTATCAAGATTGTATGCGGACAAGCCAGGATTATCGGAAAGCAAACGTCAAGGCAATCGACCGGAAGGAGAAAGGACCAAAAGGATACCAAATTTACCCAGGTAGATCGAATATTAATAAAATTATGCAAGAAATTGTCCCGGACCACGCCTAGGCTTAGCTGGCTTCAGCAAAAGCTCATACATTGATGTAAACATAAACTCCCATATAGGTACCCGCAAGAGCTCCGCGATGGATGTAAACAAATACTCCCATAGCTACCCGCAAAAGCTCCTCGATGGATGTAAATACAGCTGCGATCAAGCGGAGTAAATCTTTTACTCCGCATGACCGGAGTATATTAAACTCTCATCAGGGAATGCGCTAGAGGACAGGTCCATTTACTCCCATCTCGGGTAATTTTTGTTTACAGTGTGCACCGAGCTGGTCTGACGGTCTCCCCTTTATGCACTTTTTGCAACGAGCTAGAGACAATCGAACACTTTTTGCTGGAATGCAGACGCTTTACCTGCCTTAGGAAAAGCACTACCGAAATATCATTATGAAATCTGGGCATTCCATTATGAAGCACTGTACTTCTTTCATTCAGGTTTTCCATGCTGCGACACACGAATAGGAATATGTGCCTTGCTATGCAGAAGTTCATTATCGATTCGCATTGATTTGATTGTTCTGTTAATCAATTCTAATTACTTATCCCATTATCATTTCTACCACTGATTGATTCTCATATTTCTTTTCGTTAAGTTATTTCGTATCAAAAGATTAAATTCGAAATATTCGAATTCACATCGAAGGAAAAAATAAACCTTTAAGGTGCTATAACTTTGTAAATTACAGTCAAATCCGGATAGGCCTTAGCTAGTCCTCCCGAGTAGGTAGATGTCAAATGACAAGGATTATCATCATGATCATGATCACTCAAGTGAAATAAATGTATGAGAGGGTAATTCACGTAGTCGTCTGCAACAGACCCAAAACAGCATACTTTTGCAACTTGCTTGCGGCTGCGAGATAATACATAACGGTCTTGGGCAGTGCTGTAGCGGCTGTGATGCGCTTTATTTTTTTTCAATTGTCGTACGGCACGAACGAACTACACGCATGAAAATTGGCCACGTAGTTTCAGGACTTGACGTCTTCACGATTGTTACTGAGTGTACGGGCAGAGCCGCGAGCCGCGGTTACGTGCCTTGCTGGCGGTTATCCGAAAGCCTTATCTTTGGCACGTAGTTGCGTTTTTTCTGCGTTATCACTGCCATAATTAGATAGATGATAGCTTTACTAATATGAGTGTTTTCATATGCTTGAGCTAATAATTCCATACATTTGTTTGTGCGCACGAATTTCGCGTTGGGAGTAGACGCCTTTAGTTCAAAAGAACATTTCTAGCTGGGGCATTTTCAACTCGTATTTACACACGTCTAGCTGTCCTGGGTGGTTCATCGTTGCGCTAGTTACCGAATCAAATTCAGTTCAGTTCAGTTCTGTTTATTACCTTAAAGGCCCCCTTTCTTGGAGGGGCATTACATAAGGGGTGGGGTTTTATTTAGGGATAACAATAAGCACTGAAAATTGCTTTAGTTTTGAAGATGATCGATAACATGGCCTTGGAAGGCAAATCATGCACATGAGGCGGCGTTGAAATGGTAGCTCGCGATCATTCACACCCGTGGTGGCAAGATGCTTGTCATTGCAATCAAGTTCTCACATTTTGTATTAGTTGGGCGTCGATGTATTCTTTACTACACTCATTCAATACTTCCTACAAGGCTACTGCAACTTCATCTCACGCGGCTATCGCTTGCAAACTGCTGTAAACGGACTGACGGCGCTCCGACGCCCGGTCGTCGGGGCAGCTTTCGCAGACACCGCGCCGGTGGCGGTGACGCGACCAGGCAGGGCCACGTCGAGCGGTGGGCGGAGCCTTCGCGCCGTGACGTCGCCACAATCCCTGGTTATATCGCTGGTGCCCACCACTGTTTTACACACATGGGATATGTCTATAACAACCTATCCCACATTTCTTCGCTGCTGCGTAACCAACCTATTGCGCACCTCATCGGTGCAACGTTTCCTTCGTTGAATCAACACACCCACCAGCGCAAACATGGCGGCGGGTACCTACGATCAGAAACCAAAACTCCCGACGACAAAGCCACCGCATTTTCGTGACGTAGGCCGGTGTAGTGGGCCTGTTGCTTAGAATGCAATTCTTTGAAAGCTGGCTTATTATATATTGCAATTATTTACCTAATATCATTCTAAAATAGTATTAGTTGGCCACGATGGCAGTGAATAACACCAAGTTAGTTTCATCCCTGTCACCTCTGGCCCATGGATTGTTTTAAAGGGTGGCACAAGCTAACTAAAACACCAGTTAGAGCGAGCTTACGTTTTCTCAGCAACAGACAACTGTCAGGCCAGAGGTGAGCAAACTTCGCTCCACTAACTATACATAATGCTGCTCCTGAGTCTACTACCGCACTGAGTGGCTGACTATACTGTAAAGACGAACTTTGCTGTGGCTGTCACCTTGAGCTCCACTAAAGAACAGTAGGGAGGCAGTCATCATGGCGAACAACGTTCTTCCTGCTGACTGTCACAAATATTGTTTACGCAGGATGTGACACCCCACACCAACACCAGGAAAAAGATGGCAGGGTTAGTTTTCAAGGCTTGAGACTTGGGCTTGTTGGAACATCATACGAATGGCAATTTGAGCGCGAACGGCACAAAGAGAAGGGAGAAGACGAAAGACTGCGCTCTCTACACAACGCTGTCTAGACCTCCAGAACACTAGAAGTTATATTTACTCAGTTACGTTGTCGGATTCCAAAATTAAACTTTTATATGCACAGAGCTGGTCTGAGAAAGAGATTCTATTTATTTGAGCAAGTGAAGAAGACAGGGTGTAGAGTGCACGGTAACTGTCTACCAATGAGGACACCTCAACCGACGCACTCAGGGGGTGGGAGAATTAAAGGGACAGAGGGAAGAAAGAAGAGAGGCAGAGGTCATAACCACACCATGTCCGCGGCCGGACATGGTGTGGTTATGACCTCTGCCTCCCTTCTTGATAGAGTGCACGGCAACTGTCTCTCAATGAGCTTGTCTGACCCCGTCGCCTTTATGTCCATATTGCGACGAAGGCGAATCTATCGATCATTATTTCTTAAAATACAGTCGGTTATACTCATTAAGAAAACACCCGTTGAAAGAGTATCCTCAAGGATTCGGTTGGAATTCTCCGTCTTCCATATTCTGTTTTTGGGAGCCTCCTCATTAGGGCATTGTCGGGGGTATATATGCTCTACTACTGTGAAAATCATAACTGAATCAGGCCGCTTCTGTTCATACATTAGTAATCTTCACTATTAATTTCATATTGCTTATTCGATTCTGACTGAGATTTCAAGGTACTCCTGCCTTAACTTTTCATACTTGTCACATATTGGCCGATCCCCCAGGGTGAGTGTATGCCAGAGTTGACGGCAACAATGTAGACGATGCACTGTTTCGTTTTTTCGCTTGCCTTTGTGCCCTTCGCGCGGAAATATGTGATCGGCAGGATTGGTGCTTGTTACGGAGCTTCCGTGCCGTCATGACGCACCACGCTGCCAAAGGCAGTGTGAAAATGCGAAAGTGGATCGCGTGGTCTCAAGTTGTCGAAGAAAAATTCCCCCTCAAGGATGGCTTCCTTAGTGCCCCTTTGGTTTCACGCTTTTCCGTAGGGGAGCTTTTGCGTTGTGGCTAGTGCTGCAAAGGAATGAGACGTACTCTTGAAGAAAAATTTGTCAGCATTATGATTCGCTAAGCGTCGGGAACACTGCAGTGCCTCTTGTAGGGAGTCACGATGATTGATCTCTTTAGCATATCTTCTCTACCCGCCTCTGACGACTTGCACATGAAAAACATGACTCAGAGACCTAAGAAGAAACAGGGAGTGTTGTCTCCGCTATGCAAGGAGGACGGTACTCATTCGTGTCACGAATTCTCAGAAGCCCCAAGTGTGTTACAGTGTATCCGATTGATGTGCCAACGCAGGTCCGTAGTGAAATAAGCATATCGAGTGCTGTTTCTTGTTGCTCTTCGCAAACTACACCTATATAACAAGGATAGGAAAGAAGGTAAGCAGGGTCGCCGTAGAATACCTAGTGCTTCAGAAAACCCTTTCACAAAATACCCAAGGACAGTTTTTTTTTTGAAAAAGTGTAATTGCCTTAACGATCAATCCTCCAGTATCGACGGTCTCCAGTAATGGACTCTTCTGAAACACAGCGCCACGCGTTTCCCAAGTAGCAAGATGACATAGGAGAACTAAGCGCCGGCCGCGGGAACCTCGCCGCTGAAGCTGCGTTCAGTGAGTGCTGTTCATTTGGGCAGCGCGTTGTGTGGTTCATACTAAGACTACTGTATTTTGTGAAACTCAAATGGAACTTGTGAAACTCACACAGAGCTCTAGAAACCAGATGACGAGTATGAACGCGCTCGAAGACCTTGATCGCAGTGCGAAGGTTGCTGTAACCGGATCGAACAAAATCACGGTAAACGTCTTTGATCTCGCAGGGAAGTGGTAAGAGCGCTGATTTTCAATAAAATTTATTTGGGAAAACGGTGTTTGCTATATTTTTGAACGCCAGTACCTGAAGCGCCACTTGGCTGTCTCTTTAAGGAAAATTATCAATTATGCGCAACGATGGAGTGCTCATACTGGACAGAGGCGTAGCATCAGTAACAATACGCAAAGCACAATGGCTGAGAGGACAACAAAGAACAAACGGAATCCAGCAGATCCAAAACACTGTGGGGATCGATATCATGCAAAACAGTCAGCGATGAAATTGCCTACTACCAATTGTTTGAATCAAAGGCCAACTCTGGAGATGTTTTGGGCACCTCAAGATAACCGCGGTTCCATTTCTGTGAGGCCCTCCTGTCATACTCTTGGTAAGAAGAATGCCAAGCAAGTGCGTAAATAATTTTTAAATCGCAAGGAACTGCTCAATTTAAACTAATATCCAGCGCAGTAGTGACGTCAAATCAGTCAACTCGCCCAGAATCAGTCGACCTGCGACAGCGCACGCATAGTTCCAGGAGTTGATCCAGAATCTCAATTTTGGAAGGGTGCTACCGATAGTGGGACAATTACGTGAGGGGGCAGGGGGGTGGATACGAAGTCATTGGTTATCAGGAGTAAATTTGGATGATGTGAGGATCCAAATGGGGGGGGGGTGTTAGGGCGGTGTTGGGTGTGGTGTATAAAGCCCTGCGCCGTTACCCTGGCGCTAATGTCGGGAAGGTTGCTGCGCGCGCGGATCTCGAAAACCATATTATGGTACCGGTGTGCTTCTGTGTCCGCCGATTGTGATGTCAACAAACAGCGTGGCCATTAATTGTAGGAATCCAGGTGGGTAGCATGGATTAATCAGTAGAAATTCAACCGCAAGCCATCTGTGCATCTCTGAAGCCTGTAATGTTGAACGAATTATAGAAATGTGCCAATTAGCGTACACAGCGAATTTTATTGAGATCTGCTGACCTCGAAAAAAGGCCGGAGTTAGCCGTCTGATTGACGTCTTTCTGCAACGAGCATGAGTGGGTAAATGCTCAACGCGGGTGAACCAGAACGTCGGCAGTACCATGACAACCGAATGACATGTCAAAGCACTCATGTCAAAGCACAGGGCAGACGTTTCTTTTGTGAAGGAAAATGCACGCTATATATGTACACAGTGCGCTGATGTTGTATCAAAGGCGTCATTTGTTGAAGTATTCTTACGGCACGAGCAAAGTTGGGCAAAATCATGACGCGTGATAGCAAAACATAATTGTCGTCCCTTG
>JABSTT010005681.1:0-16657 GCA_013339685.2 Hyalomma asiaticum | reverse complement strand
CTACTTGGAACGCAAATAATAGTGAAAATCACATCCTCTTTAGCGACGTTAGTGGTCCCGAATTCCGCGCTCCTTAGATTCATCTCTAGTCTTTTCGTTATCCTCCACGTTTCTGCACCGTACGTTAGTACTGGGAGAATGCAGTGATTGAATACTTTTCGCTTTAGTGAGAGCGGTAAGTTTCCAGTCATGATTTCGTAATTCCTTCCGAATGCGCTCCAGCCCATGCATATTCAACGGAGAATTTCTTTTTCATGGTTAGGAGTTCCTTAGTGCTTATTTAGCGCAAAAAAAACAATACGCAGGAAGGAAGGACAGGACAAAGCTGCTACTCTCAACTGATATCGTTTATTGGCGTCACCCCACTCTTTATACCACCCAGATACTAG
The DNA here is from genome assembly GCA_013339685.2 of Hyalomma asiaticum. NCBI lineage: Eukaryota > Metazoa > Arthropoda > Arachnida > Ixodida > Ixodidae > Hyalomma > Hyalomma asiaticum. The sequence goes on along the minus strand of JABSTT010005681.1, from coordinate 16,268 downwards.
AAGGACATGCGTAGTAACACCAAGCGCGGCAACCACCACAACTTCATCATCCGAGTACACTCATGATAGCGCTTCCAAAAAAGAAAATTCATTGCTAAACAAGGTCACGGAAGGCACACTAATACACTGGGAACCCAAGGACTTTATGTAAAACGCTTCTGATAATTCTCGGGCGGTGGTGTCACCGCTCTTCTTTAAAATACTAGTCTGTCTAAACAAGGCTTGACACTTATACTTTTTCGCAATGTTGAGCTAAATGGGAGCTGTACCGGTTGGCAGGGATCGCTCATTTTCTTTCAGGCGCTCATTGACACAGCGGCCTGACTGACCTACATACACTTTGCCACAAGAGAGTGGAATCTTGTAGACCACACCTACGCTGCATTCTACAAAGTTGAAATGTTTCTTTTCACATTGCGGCTTATTATTTTCTTTACCGATACGCGAGCACAGCATTCACAGTTTCCGGGGGGCAGAAAACACTACTAGAATTTGGTACCTGGCAGCCACATTCTTAAGATTGTGAGCCACTTTGTGGCAATATGGCACAACTACAGGCCTCTTCTTCTGTGTGTCGTTGTTACACCTCTGGCGCTTGCCTTTCAACTTTTGAAGCAACACCTCGGAGACCGACGTCACTACCGCACTTGGGTATCTCGCATCCTGCAGTCGTTTTAGCTGCGCCTTAAGCTCTCGTTCGCAGTGTGATGGCACGACTTCAATTAAAGATGATTCTAAGCACATCATGGCAATGGCGCGTTTCACAATTTTAGAGTGATGATTGATTGATTGATTTGTGGGGTTTAACGTCCCAAAACCAGTTCTGATTATGAGAGACGCCGTAGTGGAGGGCTCCGGAAATTTCGACCACCTGGGGTTCTTTAGCGTGCACTGACATCGCACAGCACACGGGCCTCGACATTTCGCCTCCATCGAAATGCAGCCGCCGCGGCCGGGATTTGATCCCGCGACCCTCGGATCAGCAGCCGAGTACCTTAGCCACTAGACAACCGTGGCGGGGCACAATTTTAGAGTGCGCAGACTCGTAAGGCAAGAGAGGCTTACGCGCACGTGGCGAGTACATCCAACAGACGTGACCTGCTTGTAAGGACAATTGTAAATCAAGAAACTGCAATTTACCGTACCTTGTGAGCTCATGTGTGAAAGTTAAACCCTTGCCATTGTCAGTGAATACAGTTAGAATAGCTGCTATTGCGACAGAGCCTTCGTGGTTAAATTGTTTTATCACAACAAGAAATCATCAATGTATCTAAAATCTGCACGAGGTCACTGTCTAAAACACTCTTAAGAGCGCGGTCAACGAAAGATAAAAAAAAATATTACAAAGAGCAGGCGCCACACACGAAGCAATACACACACCCTTTTTTTGAATAAAAAGCTTATCTTCGAAGGAGATAAAAGTTGCACTAAGGTAAAACTCATGAAGGGACAAGAATTTTCTGAGGACATCCCAGTAGCATTGCGAAAATCCAACTAGCCATTTTCCTCGATGCACGTCATCACACAACGAAATAGCTCATCGTGCGGTATCGAATAATATAAATCTTCGACGTCCACAGAAAAAAGTTGACTACTGAATAGTTGTCTCTGAGAAAGGAAACAACATCAGAAGAATTTTTTATGCCAAAAGGATCATCAAAGGTTAGCATATTCAACTGTTTCTGCAAAAGACGGCTAAGATCTGCCAACTATTATTTTCACTGTTCAAATTGTGAAACGCGCCATTGCCATGATGTGCTTAGAATCATCTTTAATGAAGTCGTGCCATCACACTGCGAACGGGAGCTTTAACGCGCAGCTAGAACGACTGCAGGATGCGCGATACCCAAGTGCGGTAGAGACGTCGGTCTGCGAGGTGTTGCTTCAAAATTTGAAAGGCAAGCGCCAGAGGTGTAACAACGACACACAGAAGAAGAGGCCTGTAGTTGTGCCATATTGCCACAAAGTGGCTCACAATCTTAACAATGTGGCTGCCAGGTACCAAATTCCAGTAGTGTTTTCTGCCCCCCGGAAACTGTCAATGCTGTGCTCGCGTATCGGTAAAGAGAATAATAAGCCGCAATGTGAAAAGAAACATTTCAACTTTGTAGAATGCAGCGTAGGTGTGGTCTACAAGATTCCACTCTCTTGTGGCAAAGTGTATGTAGGTCAGTCAGGCCGCTGTGTCAATGAGCGCCTGAAAGAAAATGAGCGATCCCTGCCAACCGGTACAGGCTCCCATTTAGCTCAACATTGCGAAAAGTATAAGTGTCAAGCCTTGCTTAGACAGACTAGTATTTTAAAGAAGAGCGGTGACACCACCGCCCGAGAATTATCGGAAGCGTTTTACATAAAGTCCTTGGGTTCCCAGTGTATTAGTGTGCCTTCCTTGACCTTGTTTAGCAATGAATTTTCTTTTTGGAAGCGCTATCATGAGTGTGCTCGGATGATGAAGTTGTGGTGGATGCCGCGCTTGGTGTTACTACGCATGTCCTTCCTGTATCTGGGTGGTATAAAGAGTGGGGTGACGCAATAAACGATATCAGTTGAGAGTAGCCCTTTGTCCTGTCCTTCCTTCCTGTTTATTGTTTTTTTGCGCTAAATAAGCACTATGGATCCACACCAACTAGCCCGACAACGCATTGTGTTGAACCATATTAGGAGTTCCTGTTATTAACTTTAATAACTGCTTTTGTATCCTGCGCAAAAACGACGTCGACCGGTTGCTACAGAGGCTCAACGCCATACAACCGACCATACAATTCACTCTGGAGCGAGAAGGAAACGGCAAGCTTCCTTTCCTAGACGTACTCGTACAGCGTTCCGACGGTGGCCTATCCTTCTCTGTTTAGCGCAAAATCACCCATACGGGTCGCTACCTCCACTTTGCGTCCTGCCACCCGACTGGACACAAGACCTCTGTCGTATCGTCTTTGGTTCGTAGGGCAACCCGCTTATGCTCCAACGAAGACGAACTGCAGAGAGAACTTATTACGATATGGCAAGAACTGTCCAATAACGGCTATTCGTCTGCTTTTGCTCGCAGAATTGAAAAAACGAATGCTGAATCCTCAGCCAGCCGAGAAACGAACTCTTCAAAAACGGGCCAGCATTCCCTACGTACCAGGTATCAGCGAAGCACTCTCAAGAATATTTTCAAAATATGATTTGCGCGTAGCGCATGTGCCATCGAACAAGCTCCGCAGCAAAGTCGTCAACGTGAAGGACCGCTTAGAAGCAGAAAAGTTCCCGGGCGTAATCTATAAGATCCCGTTCCACGACTGCCAATTTCTGCTAGATTGGCGGAACAGCAAACTTCATTAGACGACTAAAGGAGCACAAACGCGATGTTCAAAATCACCGCCATGTGCACAACGCACTAGCGGAGCATGTGCACAAGAGTGATCACTCTATCGCTTGGGAGAATGCTGCTGTCATAGCCAAAGAGAAGAATTTGACAACGAGACTGCTGCTGGAATCTCTGCTGATACAGACGACACCTGATACCGTTAACAGGACAGATGGAAACATGCCTCAAATCTATGCCCGTTCATTACGTCACATACTTCATATTTAACTGGACAACGGCGCTACGTCTGCTGCATTGTGAACAAGGAAGCTGTATAGGCTCCGAAACGTCAAAACAACGTTTTTGACTTGGTCAGTGACCGTAAAACTTCATTACCACATCATGCTACCTGACCAGACGAGCTTTCGTCGAATCCTGGACTAGCAGTCTTGGTCGACCTTCGTCCACAGCACTCCAGGTGCCTGCTTCGCTGTTCTGAAGAGACGTCGTCAGGGAAGCTGACCCGACACAGTCGACGCGCCGGAACGCGTGACCCGTTTGACCATTCTGAGCGTTTGAACTCTCTTTTCAGATCTTGCTGTACAGATGCTGTACACATCGTGTAATTATTACTGGCTTGTTTTGTGTCCTCTGTGTGCTCTTGTTGAACTGCGTTTGTGCGTCTCTGTGTATTTGTGCTCCAATATATGTCCGTGCGTTATGCCGGCCAGCGTCTCGCGTCTCTTCCTTGCTGCCCTCGGAGGCGTCTCTGACTTGCCTCTTTGAGCCTGCTCCCTCGAATCTTTTTTAGGGGCGAAGCTCCTTAAAACGGCACCCGTTCGTCCCTCGTCGTAGTCGTAGTGCGTAACCAGTCTTACGCTTTGACCTGCAAGGTGGTGCCGGTGGGAGATTTCTCCTGTGCGTTGTTGAACAATAAAAAATTCGCAGCGTGCGCGTTAACTAAAAGCCGAATTCTTCTGTCTCTCATTACCCATTAGTAGCCATTGGCATGTTCCAGTAGGAAACGTTAGTAGAAGTAGAAGTGTAAGTGTTGGCTAAAAGCCGACTTCTTCTGTCTCTCATTCCCATTAGCAGCCATTGTTTACCTCCAAGGTAGTGCCTGGTGAGATTTCTCCTGTGCGTGATTAAACAATAAAATTTTGTTGAAAACGCCGTTGATTGATGAAATAAACCAACGAAAGACGCCAGATGTTTTCTAAAAGCAAAACGAGACGGCTCGCGCCCTCGCCGCGAGCGCCGGGAGCCACGCGCTCCCCGGCAAACTCGACACTGCCCCGGCAAACGCGAGAGACAACGTTGGCGCAGGCAGCGTCTCCTAGCGAGTTTCTTGATTGACAAATACCGACTGCTCGCGTTGGAGAAGCGTTCACCGGCAACCCATATATATATATATATATATATATATATATATATATATAGGCACTGGATCTTGACTTGCAATGAAGTGCCGGTGGGAGATTTCACTTGTGCATCGTGCGTAGTTGAACCGTGAGGATTCGTAGCACGCGCGTTAAATAAATTAATCCAGAACTCGGCACGATCTACGATAAACATCCCGAGCTTCGCCCACTCATCATCATTCACTCCGTGGATATGCTGTAATTTTTCTATTTCGTAACAATGGCGTCCGCGACAGGACCTTCTCCTTTCCATAACTAAGAGGGTCGGAGCACTAGAGTCAGAGACATTAACTGAGGGCTGCATAGAAGATGGAGATAGCACAGTTCATTGAAGCGGGCGAGAAGCTTGGCTTGCAAGGTGTGGAACTTAAGGTTTGGGCAGAACAGCAAGCCGAATATGCACGTGAGGAGAGAGTGCAAGCGCAAGAGTTGGAAAGCCGCAGAATTGAATCAGAGCGCCAGAATCATGAGTTAGGGCGCGAGGTTTTAGTTGGGAAGTTGCGTCTTGAAAAGCTGCAGACGTGGAGACATATTTTAGATACAGCTGACGAAGCTGATGTGCGCGTGGATGAGCGCGTCAAAGTCTTGTTCGAAGACAAATGTCCCGAAGCTCAAACCTACCCTCTGGAATTACGGAGCGAAGGGAAGTGCGATTATCACTTTACTAGAGAGCTCGTTGTCGCATCAGATGCGTTTGATCATATGAGGAAAGACAAGGACTTCATATTAACCGAGACGCTCATCAGCGACCAAGAGCAGTCTTTTGACTGCATTCCTACTACAAAGGAAATTATTTACTTGAGAGACGAGCCCCACACGATGAATGTCAAAATGGGGAGTGTGTGTGAGATGCACAATACTTGGGAGGAAAACCTCTCTCTCTCTCTCTCTGAAGGCGGGTTATGCTGCTTCAGTGCTGACAGTGACAAACGCATAAAGTGGTCTAATGCGCTAGACATCCCGGTTACGTCTACAAAAGACACTCGCGGAATGCTATGGAGTGAAAGCCCATAGCACACAGACATTCTAGCCCATCATATCGATGATATCACGGAACTTTTATGTCCAGGGACGCTCATTGATGAGCGCAAGACATCTGGTTGCATCTTGCCTTTAGGCCAGGAACTTACCGACAGTTCACTTAAGATCACTGATGGCGCGAGGGATCCATGTACATCACAGGCTGCCACTGTCACAGATTTTAGCGACTCGAACCTCCTGTCTGTGGAAAATTGCAGGATTACTCGCTCTGATGAGAGAACACTTGTGAAACTTGGAAAAATCACGCAGGTGCCCACATGCGACATGGAAAGCCAACAGCGCGAATGTGCGTTTCAAAAGTCGTTGGGATCTCGTGCCAGGTGCGCTAAGGTGCCCTGTGTGCAGTGTTTCATGAGGATAGGGAAGCGAAGGATGCGTGTCTCAGGGCCGTGAAGCTGTTTACAACTCTAGGCTGCAATACAAAAGAACTAGGAAACGGAACAGAAGCAGGAAACGGCGACAGCCGTCGCGGTTCACACAGTGCAAGTGGAACGCGTATGTTCGCTGGCACTATGTTCAATATAGACGCAGTTTTAACACGCAGGCGTCTCAGGATGAGCCTATACTGTATCGAATGGCTCACAGAAAATTCGTTCGATTCAAGAAAAGTGAGTGCGTTCTGTGGCAAGATGTATTAGCATCCGCCCATATTGAGTGCATATCGGTCCCAGTGTTGTGTGCAAGTCGCGAAATCCCTTTCTTCCAGGAGTACGTATCACTCCCTTTGATACTTCGGTAAGTGGAGTAGAGATGGGCAAAGCGGCTCCCTTCAGTGATCGGCTCAGAATGGCTCAGCTCACTGCAATGATCCGGTTCATTTCAACGGCTCACCGGCTCACCGGGTCCGAGGGAAAACGTCAAGGCGGAAAGGTGGGCTAGTTGGTTGGCATTCAGAGCGACACGTGTGCTAAGAAAAGGCAAAGACCAAATGACACGTGAAATCATAGAGGCGGTAGCGATTAATGCTAAGAAAAACGAGTCCGTAAGTGTTCCTTCTATTGCCTTGTCTCAGAAAGAGTACGAATATCTCAGCTTGAATCTTGCCAACGTAAGGTGGTAACAAAATTGCGCATTGCACCTGCGCCTGTGGATGCCTGCGCGGGCGATCACGTGTACTTGTTCATCTTGTATGTGTTTTTTTCAAAAAAGTAAAGCCAGCTGATGTCTAGCGCCCGTCCCGTATATTTGTGTCTTCTTGTGTCCTTGTTCGTCAGCGCTACCACAAAATGAATGCGAGGGAAAACGCTCTGGCGCGAGGGAAGAACGGAACCGGCTGGAGCGGTGGGCGGCCGTTCGGCTGCCTTGCATTAGCGCCCGTGGTTTGCCCATATCACTGGGGGCCTGTTCGCATCCCTCCTTAAGGCAAGCGAAGCACACTTCCGCGTATATGACTTGCGCACAATTCAACTCTGCGAGGGACCATGTATTGCAGTGATCGTTCTACACGTAAGTATTAAGTATAATACGCGCTAACCATTAAAAAACTAATTGCAGGGTATGCGAGAGTTTTTCTCTATTTTTGTTTCCGGTTCATGCAGTTTTGTTAGGAGAGACACATTTTCATTCCCTGAGGGGTGAGGTGGGTGGCCGAAATAATGAGGCGCTTAGCGGATACTAACATGCATAATCTTCTCACAACAATACCACAAAACTTCATTCGACCAACAGATGTGTTCCGAAAATAATATAACCAAGAAAGTTGGAACGCTGAGCGCGTGCGTATGAGTGTATGTTTTCTGTCTATGAATCTATCCAGTTCGTGCTTTCTTCTTCTTCCTAGCAAGTATTCCCGCCTCCGCTTCATGGAATGGCATACAATCAGTCTTTGTCTGTGTGGTGCCGGCTCGCCTACAAACCAGTGGCATAGCCAGGAATTTTGTTCGGGGGGGGGGGGGGGGGGCTCGGAGCTCCGACTCCTTTGCACACACACACACTTTCACGAAAAAAAATTACGGGCACCTGCGTAGGCCGTCGTCGGTTGAATGAATCGGAGCGCTAGCTGAATTACCTATGAGCGACACAGGCAAAGCAGCAGACTTGTACCCCTCTCACAACTTAAGTGCACTTTGAGAGAGTGCACTTCCCCGCTAGTGTCATTCGCACGCTGTCACACGGGAACGTTTAGTGACACTCGCTGCAAAGCGATATTGTAGGTGAGTGCGTTCGCCGAACTAATTTCGCGGCAGCGGAGTGTGTAGCCTCAGTAGCAGTGGCTTGCAAACGAATGCGCTAATGCACAACGCGGCGCCCGCAGTTTATTACATTGTTTTTGTTATTCGAAATAGTGCTTTGCATTTAAAAAAATCATGTTTCAACAAAAAACATCGCTGTTCTCACCGTCGGTCTGTTTGCGGCCACGTTCGCTAGGGGAATGCACATTTCCAAAGCACACCTCTTTACCGTGTAGCAGCGCGTGAGCGCAAGGGCATTCTGTGAGCGTAAGTGCACTCGCTCAAAATGCATTTGAAGTTGCCTCGTGTTTCAGGGGTATTCCTCTGCCATGCTATCAGTACATGCTCATGCAAAGTATGTACTATTACATGCTTTAAAATATTACATGTTTTGTAATATAATTATTACAAAGTATGATTACTGACCTAAACAGACAAAGCAGAACAGCGGGCCTGAAAATTAATATACAGAAAACTAAAGTAATGTTCAATAGCCTTGGGCAAGCACAGCGATTTGAGATAGCTGGCGAGCCAATGGAAGTAGTAAGTGAATGTTTGCATAGGCCAGGGAGTGACCTTTGGTCCGAATCATGAGGCTGAGGTAATTTGGAGGAATAGAATGGGGTGGAATGCATTCGGCAAGCATTGTCAGATAATGAACGGTAGTTTAGCATTGTCTCTGAAGACGAAAGTGTGTAACAGCTGCATCTTACCGGCACTCACCTACGGGCAGAAACTTATAGCTAAGAGGGTTCAGCTTAAATTGTGAACGACGCAGCGAGCTATGCAACGTAAAATGGTAGGTGTAACCTGGTACAAGAAGAGAGCAGAGTGGGTTAGGGAAGAAACGCGTGTTAGGGACATATTAATAGAAATTAAGAAAAAGAAATGGGCGTGAGCGGGTCACGTAATGCGAAGACAAGGCAACCGTTGGTCATAAACGGTAACTGAGTGGATCCTAAGGCAAGCATGTCAGGAGGCAACAGAAAGCTAGGCGGGCAGATAAGGTCAAGAAGTTGGCGGGGATAAATAGGGTTCAGTTAGCACAGGAGAGGGATAATTAGAGATCTATGGGAGAGACCTTTGCTCTTCGGTTGGCGTAGACAGGCTGAAGATGACTATTAGTAAAAGTGGGAATGGCACAATAGAGCAGGTAGTGCCATGGTTGATTTTTCATAAAATCCCCAGAACAAAAAGCGGCAATACGTTGCGACTCGAGTGACTCTTATGTGTATTTACCATGGCCAAGCGTACTCTATTCTGCGCTGGTGCTCATCAGAGAGCCCCTATGACATACTTTAACTCATAAATTCAGTTTTCATGTCAGTTGAGCGATAAAATAAAGATACTCTCACGCAATCAAAACTTTCACAGGTGGCAAAGAAGTTTAGCATTGCCTCTGAAGACGAAAGTGTGTAACAGCTGCATCTTACCGGCACTCACCTACAGGCAGAAACTTATAGCTAAGAGGTCAGTTGAGCGATAAAATAAAGATACTCTCACGCAATCAAAACTTTCACAGGTGGCAAAGAAGTGTCGACGAAACCTAGTATATAGCAATACTTTAGTTTACTCGCCACTAGTACTAGGGGTTAATAGGGGTTATAGTACAAAAATATAATGTGCATAATCTTTGTTGGCTTTGGTGTTATGAATTGGACGCTTCAGCGCAGGTGAAAAATATGACGATATTCTTTTCTGCGACATGACCGCGCAAATGAAGCGCAAAATCGCTTCGCGTCGGTGCATTTGACTGCGTGCTTTTGTCCCGTTATAATCCCCCCATAATTAGTGAGCAGGGTACGCCCCGAAACGCACTAACAAAACGTTCGATTTTTCACTTTTGTTTAAGCACACTCCTAGGCGAAGTTACCCAAAGGTAGAGTAACGGAGCCCAATAAGCGCGCACGATGAACGGCTAGACTGGTGAAGGAGCAAGGACAAAGGAATGCGTGCCGTGTGCTAAAAGTGAGCCTGCGAGAGCAGCAACCCAGCACACCCAGCAACGACGGGGAGGTGCAGGCCGTGTGCGGAAATATGTTCCTTGCGAAAACCGTTGTCAAGGGAACCAAAGGGAACTAAGTGTCCTCCTCGCTGTTCCTCCGCACTATTAGGTCAGTCTTCCCAGTGTGTTCGCGGTGGCGTGCTGGCGGTAGTGCCGTGCTTCGCAGTTAGTTCAACGGTGTAGGAGCGAAGCCGTGGCGCCTTATATGCACGTATGCGTGGATGAGCTTGGGGTGCTGCGTGCTTTTAGCTTTCGCCGCACCCATGAAGTCGAGAGCTGGTCTCGACGCGACATTTGTCATTTATTGGACATTTGACAGTGAATCTGCTGAAAGAAGGAAGAAATATTATATGTATATAGAAAAATAAAATATTGCATTGGTCTCACTTTTGCATTTAGTTGTCGCATTGACAGCGAAAGCAGTGAGGAGTGGAATCCTAAATATGTTTTTTCTCGTGTTCTTTTCCACGAGATCTTTTGTAACCACGGAAAACAACACGCGAAAAAAAGTATTCGCGCCCTGCGCTAGACAAATGTAAAAAATAATCCCTGGGGATGGAATTAACAGCTCATCTGAACTGCATGGGGATAAAAAGTTCATTTGCGTAGAGTGTGTGAGCGGACCGACTATTCGACTGGCGAGATGATCTGTGAGGACTAAAGGTTGCCATGTAGAAGTAACTGCATGGAGAGTAACTGTTAGACCCAGGGACGACCTTCTATGGTTAGGAAGAACACAGTGGAAGACGCCGGCTGCGTGGAAGTAAGGTAAAAGTAGGAATAATCTGACCAGAGTCAATTTTCTTCTTATTTTCAAAAAAAGAAAAAGAATGATACCCCGTTTCACAGACTGCGTGGTTGAAAAAAAAATTTGCAGGAAAGCCACCTTCCAGAACCTTTCAGCTGTCCATGGCATTGTCGTGCTCGAAAAAAAAACGTGTGAGACGACATCCTGGATGGTTTATGGTGAAGGTGGTTATTTCGCACGGCGCTGTATAATAGAACGAAAAAAGAAAAAAACTTCAAGGTTGGGGGGAGTTGGCGAGGAGGCTGAACCCCAATACCCGGGTGATGCCCCTGGTCGGTGGTGTATGAGAGCACGAAAAATTTCGAGGGGGGGGGGGGCAGGAGCCCCATAAGCCCCCCCTCTGGCTATGCCCCTGCTACAAACCACCATGTATCCGCTCACCATGCATTTTTCATCGGCTAGAAAGCTAGAAAGCTACACATTTGATACATTTCGCTAGAAAGAACGTCACATGTTCTTGCTGAGAACTCGGTTTGTCCACTGGAATGGAGCGCACCGCCCGTTATTAGATATTGCTGCCCAAGACTCTTGACCACCGCGAATGCGAAGGCAAACAAAAGCCCCTGTTCCTGCGCGTCAGGTCGCAGGCGCTGGCCAAGTCTGCACTAGCCACGTGAAAACGTGGCATCGTCTGCTAATCCTCCTCGTGAAGGATTAGCAGATTGTCACTCAATTTATTTTCTCTGCGGCGCTACCATGTACGGACATTGTAAATATATGTGCCATCATGTCAAAAAATAAGAAAATTTGTAAGCTAGCCCTGTTGTCGTCCTTTATTCATCTTGGTTCTGTCAAAATTTTGCGCCACCTTTACCCTTTTGTAACAGCAAATGCATTTTTCTCTGAAACAAGTTCACTTTTCGACAAATCACATTAGTGCTAAAAAGTACAAGAGATTCCTGAAATAAAAAAAAACTACGCGGAACCGTTCCAAATTGGCCCGGGTTTTCTATTTCTACGGAAAAAAAGAAGCACCTCATTTCTGTGCTGGTGCTTGGCAGTGCAAAGAAAGGGTCGTTGCTTGGAAAGCGCGCATTTCTGGCGCCCCGCATATTTACAACAGTTCCATAAGTAATTACAGCCGCACCAAGGGAGCGTTAAACAGATGCAATGCAGAATTCCCCACGCTGTGTGCGAAAAAGCACCGTTCCTGTTTGAAAAGAAGATGCTAGACATGCTTTGAACTATCCGGAAAGCAGCACTTGCCGTTTTTCACTGTCTCGTGTCGGGACCTGTCTTAAATCAAGCACTTGAATTTAACGTGTGTCACTGTGAATGGACGCATTTCTGGAAGACGTTCATTTACCTAAAATACCTAAAACCACCGCTCATTTTTACTGAGCGGGCTCACCTCGGCTCTGTGAGCGAGACGGAACTCATGGGTCACTGAGCGAGAGAGAACCACCGTACGCTCTCCCAAAGAACCGCCGCTCATTTTTACTGAGCCGGCTCGCCTCGGCTCTGTGAGCGAGACCGAACGCACGGGTCACTGAGCGAGAGCGAACCGCCTCCCGCCCTCGGTTCACTGAGCGAGAGAGAACCGCCGTCTGCTCTCCCAAAGAACCGCCGCTCATTTTTACTGAGCCGGCTCACCTCGGCTCTGTGAGCGAGACGGAAAGCACGGGTCACTCAGCGAGAGCGAACCGCCTCCCGCGCTCGGTTCACTGAGTGAGAGAGAACCGCCGTCCGCTCTCCCAAAGAACCGCCGCTCATTTTTACTGAGCGGGCTCACCTCGGCTCTGTGAGCGAGACGGGACGCACGGGTCACTGAGCGAGAGCGAACCGCCTCCCGCCCTCAGTTCACTGAGCGAGAGAGAACCACCGTCCGCTCTCCCAAAGAACCGCCGCTCATTTTTACTGAGCCGGCTCACCTCGGCTCTGTGAGCGAGACGGACGCACGGGTCACTGAGCGAGAGCGAACCGCCTCCCGCCCTCGTTTCACTGAGGGAGAGAGAACCGCCGTCCGCTCTCCCAAAGAACCGCCGCTCATTTTTACTGAGCGGGCTCACCTCGGCTCTGTGAGCGAGACGGAACTCACGGGTCACTGAGCGAGAGCGAAGCGCCTCCCGCCTCAGTTCACTGAGCGAGAGAGAACCAGCCGTCCGCTCTCCCAAAGAACCGCCGCTCATTTTTACTGAGCCGGCTCACCTCGGCTCTGTGAGCGAGACGAACGCACGGGTCACTGAGCGAGAGCGAACCGCCTCCCGCCCTCAGGTTCACTGAGCGAGAGAGAACCAGCCGTCCGCTCTCCCAAAGAACCGCCGCTCATTTTACTGAGCCGGCTCACCTCGGCTCTGTGAGCGAGACGGAACGCACGGGTCACTGAGCGAGAGCGAACCGCCTCCCGCCCTCAGTTCACTGAGCGAGAGAGAACCACCGTCCGCTCTCCGAAAGAACCGCCGCTCATTTTTACTGAGCCGGCTCACCTCGGCTCTGTGAGCGAGACGGACGCACGGGTCACTGAGCGAGAGCGAACCGCCTCCCGCCCTCGGTTCACTGAGCGAGAGAGAACCACCGTCCGCTCTCCCAAAGAACCGCGCTCATTTTTACTGAGCCGGTCTCCTCGGCTCTGTGAGCGAGACGGAACGCACGGGTCACTGAGCGAGAGCGAACCGCCTCCCGCCTCAGTTCATGAGCGAGAGAGAACCCACGTCCGCTCTCCCAAAGAACGCACGATATTTTTTCCTGAGCCGGCTCACCTCGGCTCTGTGAGCGAGACGGACGACACGGGTCCTGAGCGAAAGCAAACCGCCTCCCGCCCTCAGTTCACTGAGGAGAGAGAACCCCGTCCGCTCTCCCAAAGAACCGCAGCTCAATTTTACTGAGCCGGCTCACCTCGGCTCTGTTGAGCGCCGACGGAAAGCACGGGTCATGAGCGAGAGCGAATCGCCTCCGCGCTCGGTTCACTGAGCGAGAGAGAACCGCCTTGTCCGCTCTCCCAACGAACAGCCGCTCATTTTACTGAGCCGGCTCACCTCGGCTCTGTGAGCGAGACGGAACGCACGGGTCACTGAGCGAGAGCGAACCGCCTCCCGCACTCAGTTCACTGAGCGAGAGAGAACCCCGTCCGCTCTCCCAAAGAACCGCCGCTCATTTTTACTGAGCGGGCTCACCTCGGCTCTGTGAGCGAGACGGAACGCACGGGTCACTGAGCGAAAGCAAACCGCCTCCCGCCCTCAGTTCACTGAGCGAGAGAGAACCACTGTCCGCTCTCCCAAAGAACCGCCGCTCATTTTTACTGAGCCGGCTCACCTCGGCTCTGTGAGCGAGACGGAACGCACGGGTCACTGAGCGAGAGCGAACCGCCTCCCGCCATCGGTTCACTGCGCGAGAGAGAACCGCCGTCCGCTCTCCCAAAGAACCGGCGCTCATTTTTACTGAGCCGGCTCACCTCGGCTCTGTGAGCGAGACGGAACGCACGGGTCACTGAGCGAGAGCGAACCGCCTCCCGCACTCAGTTCACTGAGCGAGAGAGAACCACCGTCCGCTCTCCCAATGAACCGCCGCTCATTTTTACTGAGGCGGCTCACCTCGGCTCTGTGAGCGAGACGGAACGCACGGGTCACTGAGCGAGAGCGAACCGCCTCCCGCCCTCAGTTCACTGAGCGAGAGAGAACCGCCGTCCGCTCTCCCAAAGAACCGCCGCTAATTTTTACTGAGCCGGCTCTCCTCGGCTCTGTGAGCGAGACCGAACGCACGGGCCACTTAGCGAGAGCGAACCGCCTCCCGCGCTCGGTTCACTGAGTGAGAGAGAACCGCCGTCCGCTCTTCCAAAGAACCGCCACTCATTTTTACTGAGCGGGCTCACCTCGGCTCTGTGAGCGAGACGGAACGCACGGGTCACTGAGCGAGAGCGAACCGCCTCCCGCACTCAGTTCACTGAGCGAGAGAGAACCGCTGTCCGCTCTCCCAAAGAACCGGCGCTCATTTTTACTGAGCCGGCTCACCTCGGCTCTGTGAGCGAGACGGAGCGCACGGGTCACTGAGCGAGAGCGAACCGCCTCCCGCGCTCGGTTCACTGAGCGAGAGAGAACCGCCGTCCGCTCTCCCAAAGAACCGCCGCTCATTTTTACTGAGCGGGCTCACCTCGGCTCTGTGAGCGAGACGGAACGCACGGGTCACTGAGCGAAAGCAAACCGCCTCCCGCCCTCAGTTCACTGAGCGAGAGAGAACCACCGTCCGCTCTCCCAAAGAACCGCCGCTCATTTTTACTGAGCCGGCTCACCTCGGCTCTGTGAGCGAGACGGAACGCACGGGTCACTGAGCGAAAGCAAACCGCCTCCCGCCCTCAGTTCACTGAGCGAGAGAGAACCACCGTCCGCTCTCCCAAAGAACCGCCGCTCATTTTTACTGAGCCGGCTCGCCTCGGCTCTGTGAGCGAGACCGAACGCACGGGTCACTGAGCGAGAGCGAACCGCCTCCCGCCCTCGGTTCACTGAGCGAGAGAGAACCGCCGTCCGCTCTCCCAAAGAACCGGCGCTCATTTTTACTGAGCCGGCTCACCTCGGCTCTGTGAGCGAGACGGAACGCACGGGTCACTGAGCGAGAGCGAACCGCCTCCCGCGCTCGGTTCACTGAGCGAGAGAGAACCGCCGTCCGCTCTCCCAAAGAACCGCCGCTCATTTTTACTGAGCGGGCTCACCTCGGCTCTGTGAGCGAGACGAACGCACGGGTCACTGAGCGAGAGCGAACCGCCTCCTGCGCTCGGTTCACTGAGCGAGAGAGAACCGCCGTCCGCTCTCCCAAAGAACCGCCGCTCATTTTTACTGAGCGGGCTCACCTCGGCTCTGTGAGCGAGACGGAAGCGCACGGGTCACTGAGCGAGAGCGAACCGCCTCCCGCGCTCGGTTCACTGAGCGAGAGAGAACCGCCGTCCGCTCTCCCAAAGAACCGCCGCTCATTTTTACTGAGCGGGCTCACCTCGGCTCTGTGAGCGAGACGGAACGCACGGGTCACTGAGCGCAAGCAAACCGCCTCCCGCCCTCAGTTCACTGAGCGACAGAGAACCGCTGTCCGCTCTCCCAAAGAACCGCCGCTCATTTTTACTGAGCCGGCTCACCTCGGCTCTGTGAGCGAGACGGAACGCACGGGTCACTGAGCGACAGCGAACCGCCTCCCGCCCTCGGTTCACTGAGCGAGAGAGAACCGCCGTCCGCTCTCCCAAAGAACCGCCGCTCAGTTTTACTGAGCCGGCTCACCTCGGCTCTGTGAGCGAGACGGAACGCACGGGTCACTGAGCGAGAGCGAACCGCCTCCCGCCATCGGTTCACTGAGCGAGAGAGAACCGCTGTCCGCTCTCCCAAAGATCCGCCGCTCAGTTTTACTAACCCGCGGATCACTCGCTCTTTGGAAAGAGCTGCTCAAAAGATCCGGATCACTCCTGAGCGACCCATCTCTAAAGTGGAGGCCGCAGATTATCTCTTGGATAAGCTCGTACCTAACATCACGAATGCAGTTCGTCACTGTGTACGGAGCCGAATCTCGAATCGCAAATGTTACATCGGGTGTACCTCAAGGATCTGTGTTGGGCCAC
>JABSTT010005679.1:0-15316 GCA_013339685.2 Hyalomma asiaticum | reverse complement strand
GAAGGAAGCGTGATATGCCATTCAACGGGGCACTGACATCGCTCAGCCTCACAGTTTGATTTCCTCGGTAGTTCTCTGCTTCAATTTTTCTTGCACCATATTTAAGTCCTGTTCTGTATGCAATGTTGACATTGCTGTTACGCGACTGAAAAATTTCAGTATTGTGTTCTCGCTCACTTTTCAGTATTGGCTATAACAAACAAGGACTGTTACTGCGCATTGAGTTCAAAGTAGTAGCTTATGTACCCCGCTGTATCACTGATACGTAGACTTGCGTTTAAGTGCCTTGCATGTCGTGTTCAGTGAAACGCAAGGCTGTTAAATGGCTAAGTCAGTCAAGCTACGTGACTGTACGCGGCTTGGGAACTATGACGATATTCGAAACGTGCCTATATTGACTGAAAGGCAAAGACTTTGCTCCGTAGGGAAAGCGTGCCCAGTGGTGCCTGACAAAGGCCTCTTGCTGAAACTTAGTCGAGCCCTGTGCCTTGTGGGGCGATGTGGTATCTGCGTTCTGTACTATTTTCGGGTGCAAGAACTATGAGGGTGACACTGAGCAGAGGAACGCTGCCGAAGAAGTTTATGGCCTCTCAATATACACTTTGGAACTCGGAGGCTCTATATCGTGGTTGAATGTCTTGGCCAAGAGTTCGCATAAATGCGCATAGAAATCTTCATGAGCTGCGCTATAGGAAAAAAGTAGATAACAGAATGATAACGAGCTGATTGTTCTTCGATTTAAAGTTAATACTGAGAGTGTCCGTAATTTGAATTGCGCTCTTGTACAAAAGGTAAAGGCCGGGTCGCACATCCCCTATCTATCACTACTTTTACGTGGCGTTGGCACGCGAAATATCGCACAGTTCTTTTATTGTGTATCATGCTTCATATTGGACATGTACACGCACCGAACGTGATAACATAATGGTAAATCGAGACGTCATTGAAAAGCATATCAAGTTATTCATATCATCACCTAGCTGCCAGTGACGTTCACACATTAGTGTCCATGCAACATTTGGGTGTCAATCACGCGCGTTTCTTTGGAGTAGCCAAAATGCTAACCGTAAAAGCTAACCGTAAAATATCAGTGCTTTGAATTCCGGCGATTTTTAATTGTCCACCTAATGAAACTTTCAATATGTGTTCTCCTCGGTGCTGTATTAAGATATGCCGAACCAGGCGGTTGCAAGTCATTTGGTTTTGCTAGAATTGAATGTAGCTGCTTCCCCTGCGAGCCACCCTGTGTTTTTGACGTCATCACCTTCAGCGCTGCCTACCCGGACCTGCGGGCTTTCACAAGCATAACGGCGATACTTCAGCGCACAAATCATAGCTGTCAAATTGGCATAACTCAATACACCGTCGGATGACCACGTCACAGTCATATTTCTGGCGCCAGCTCCATATTTCTAGTAGCGGGAAGGGTGTGACATCATTGCATACGCTCGACAAAGCATCTACCCGTTTCCGTGTGAACACACCTTCGATTCGGTTATTTAAAATTATTTGTGCGTTTTTGAGCAAACTCAACCACCCTGGATGTTACAGGGCTATCAGTACTATTCGAAAACATCGATAACGGAACAAGCTGAAAAAACCGCCGGAGTTGCCCTTTGAGCTAGCCGTAATTTTTAAGGCATCATGTGAAACTGCGTTATGTGATTGCGGCAAAAACCTGTCACGTGACATTGCTTCACGGGATGTTGGCGAAAATATCTTACATGACATTGCGTTACGTATGTTAAACAAGAACATGTCGCAGGACATTGCGTTACGTGATTTGGACAGGAACACGTCACGGGACACTGCGTTACGTGATTTTGGCGGAAACATGTCACGTGACGTTTCACGTAAATTTGGGGGAGCTTGTTACGTGACATTTAGTTGCGTGATTTTGGGCGAATATGTTGTGCTACATTTGCCTACATGATTTTCGCTGGAACATGTCACGTGACATTGTGTTACATAATTTTGGCGGACCGTCACGTGGCATTGCTTTGCGCCATTTGGGCAAGGACATGTCGCGTGACATTTCGTTACGTGATCTTCGGAGGTACATGTCCCGTGAAATAGCGTTCCTTCATTTTGGAGAGAGAACATGTCACGTGACATTGCGTTACGTGAGTTTAGTGATCACGGGACATGTAGCCGAAAAAATCACCTAACAAAGCGTCAAATGGCATATATCCTCCAAAGTCACTTAACGCCTTGTGACGTGACATGTTCACGTGAAAAACACGTAAGGCAATGTCACGTGACGTCTTCCCTACAATATATGACATCATCAAGTGACCTGTTCCAGTACCGGCAAGCATCGCTGTGGTCTGGCCTTGAGTGACCTAGCGGAAGCTGCGGGCTGTTTATTTTCTTCTAAACAGCAGAAATTTGAGATAATTGGAGTGCCATTTTCGAGGCACCCAAGTTTCATTGGAACCAGTGTCAAACGACTCTGCTGCAACTTCATCATAAGCGATTTAGGTCGCCGGGAGGACGAAGGCGATCTCCAATCCACCCTATCCTGTTGTCCGGGTCCAGCGATTATTAAGGCCCTCCGCTGCTGGACAGAGCTGATCGCCGCCGTGTACTGATCTTCGAAGCTGCCGGACACTGAGGGCGAGGGTTTAATTATGGACAGCTTGTGGGATGCGGTCACCAGGTACTTCACCGAGGAGACCAATTCCAGTACATTGTGTAGGAGTCAGTCGTAAAGGGCAGTTGAATGACTGAAAGCGTTTCAGGTGCCCAACCATCGCCGGCCCCTCTGCCGACCTAATCTCGAGCAGTATAACAAAGGCTTAGAGTAGAAGTAATAATATAAAAAACGGGGAGGGGGTGGGGGGTGAGGTGGTTGGGCGTCGAACCTGCGACGCTTGGCGGTCCCGGTCGTTAAAAATATGGGCGGCACCATAGCTTAAGGACGTACGAAAGTTCTGTAAAAGTTATCTGGTAAGACATATGGCAGATTTAGTGAATGTTCGCAAATATTATGAAAAGACACCGTGAATGCTGCCCAATCAGTGAATAATTTCCGGGCTTTGACTTCCCAAAACAATGATACCATGTAGGAGACGCCGCACTGGAGGACTCCGGGAACTTCGGCCTTCAGGGGCTCTTTAATGTGAACTGGCTCTGTACTGTCACAGGCCTAAACATTTCACATCCATCGATATGCAGCCACCGCGGATGCCTAGCTAAGTATAGCGAAAGAGGTAAGCGCATTCGCGGGTGATCAAGCTAGAGCGAGAAATTAAGAAAAGCCCAATTACATTAATACTGCTGGCAAAGCCAGCTGTATGTATGATTAAGTCATACGTATGTCATACGTACGCATGACTAAGTCATGCGTCGAAAGGTAATAATAATTAGACTAGGCGTAATTAAATTAAGACTAACTGTGCCAAGCCAAACAAGAAAGTATTACTTACCAAGAACAATCATGCTAATAATAATTACGCCATGAAGCTAATCATCATCATCATCATCATCATCATCATCAGCCTGTTTAGGTCCACTGCAGGACGAAGGCCTCTCCCAACGATTTCCACTCCACCCTATCCTGAGCGAGTTGGTTTCACTTTATGCCCGCAAACTTTTTAATTTCATCGCTCCATCTAACCTATTGCCTGCCTCTGTTGCGTTTTCCCTGTCTTGGTATCCATTCCGTCGCTCTTACAGTCCATCTGTTATCTTTTCTCCTCATGACATGTCCTGCCCAGGTCCACTTCTTTCTTTTAATTGATAAGATAATATCGGCTACTCCTGTCTGTTCTCTGATCCATTCTGCTCGTTTTTTATCTCTTAGCGTTACCCCTATCATTTTTCTTTCCATTGCACGTTGCGCGCTCCTTAGTTTCATCTCTAGTTTTTTCGTTATCCTCCGCGTTTCTGCACCGTACGTTAGTACTGGGAGAATGCAGTGATTGAATATTTTTCGCTTTAGTGAGAGCGGTAAGCTTCCAGTCATGATTTCGTAATTCCTTCCCAATGCGCTCCAGACCATAATTATTCTACGGAGAATTTCTTTTTCATGGTTAGGAGTTCCTGTTATTAACTGTCCCAGGTATACATATTCGCTTACACATTGTAAGGGTTCATCGTCGATTTTAAATTCCTGTTCCTTAGCTAGGCTATTGAGCATAACTTTGGTCTTTTGCCTATTGATTTTTAATCCAATTTTAATACTTTCCTTGTTTAGGTCATCGATCATGTTTTGTAGTTCGTCTCCATCATTACTAAAGAGTACAATGTCGTCTGCAAATCTTAAATTGCTGAGATATTCTCCATCTATTCGAATTCCCTTGTCTTCCCATTCTAGTCGTTTAAAGATTTCATCTAAACATGCAGTGAATAGCATCGGGGATATCGTATCTCCCTGTCTCACACCTCTCCTAATCGGGATTTCTCTGCTTCTCTCATGTAGGAGTAGTGTGGCTGTGCAATCTTTGTAAATGTTGTTTATGGTTTTCACGTATACGCCAGGTACCCCTTGTCGTCGTAGAGCTTCTAGAACTGTTTGTATTTCGATGGAGTCAAATGCTTTCTCGTAGTCGATAAACGTCATATAAAGAGGTTTGTTATATTCGGCGTACTTCTCAATTACTAGGTTGATAGCGTGGCTATGGTCCATTGTCGAGCAACCTTTCCTAAAACCAGCTTGTTCTCTCGGTTGGTTAAAGTCGAGGGTTTCTCTTATCCTTGTAGAAATTACTTATGTAAATAGCTTGTATATTACTGGGAGTAGGCTAATTGGTCTGTAATTCTTTAACTCCTTTATGTCACCTTCCTTGTGGATAAGGATTATATTAGCATTTTTCCAACTGCGCGGTACACTACATGTCTTGACACATTTCGTGAAGAGTGATGCAAGTTTTTCAAGCAAAACATCTCCTCCGTCTTTGATCAAGTCGACTGTTATACCATCTTCACCGGCTGCTTTACCGCGGGCCATGCCTTTGGCAGCTTTTTTGACTTCGTCAGCGGTTATACATGGAATTTCAGTATCTTCCTCTGATTCTATTTCTTTTAAGGTTGTATGGTCTGTCTGAGAGCTGTACAGCTAATAGAAGCTAATAGAGCTAAACAAAACATTCATGTAGACAAATTAAGCCAAGAACGATTAAGCTTACAAGCCTAATTGAAACAGCACTAAATAAACAACCATAGTTAGTGAGCTTTATTTATTCAAGTCCAGCAGAAGTAAGATTCACTAGGTTGCCAAGTGAAGCCTAACAAAGCTGTCATACTTCTAGCAGACCAGCTTTCCTGTGTTAAGCCATGCCTGACTTAGCGCAACTTTGATATTTTTTTCTTAAAGTGGCCCCTCGGGCGGTCACATCCGCTTCGCCTGAAGTAGCTACTGGTTTCCTCTTTATTTATTGATATGATATTAGGAGATGTTGGCGCACAAATAAGGCACCGGCTACTCCTTGGCTCTTGGGTTGATCCGAACAACATGCATGGTTGCTAAGCATATGCGAAGCAATCTAGCATAATCACAAGAACAGTGAATCCGTCAGAACAGTAACGAAGAAATACACTCACAATGTATACGAATATAAGTTCAAACACATGGCAGTACTTTCGAGTAAAAGTCTCTAATAAATCAATAAGAATGTCACTGGCACAAAAGCATCCATAGTCAGTCCTCTTAATGGATGCTCATTGGAGACTTGTGCGACAGAACATCTCTTCATCGCGAAGAATGCGGAATTTAGAAAGAGAAGCTGTCGTTTGTAAACGTCTTCAGTGTAGAATAGGCTATGTCCCTGTAAGATATCAGCTCTGTCGATTGCGATCGAGGATGATCGTAATGCGCCCTTCAAAAGACGTAATCTCGGTTACTTGGACTAACATTTGGAGCACGGAAAAGTAACGAGGACTCAAATTATAAGTGGTTCCGATATGTGGTCATTCCGTATAGCATAACTCTACAACACAGGATCCGCATGGAGGCTGAGTAACAGTATTCAATGTAGCTGAGTAGATGCACTTTCATCCCATATCTGCCGATGCAGCGATATGGATCGGTTCGACCGCGATCATAATTACCCGTGTTAGAGAGTAGGTGTTAGGCAGCATGCTTTTTTTTCTCATACAGCACAATTTGTCAGCCAAACGAGTGAAACTCATTTGGCTGACAAGAAGCCAGCCAAATGAGTGAAACTACTCTACTTCCGCTCTTCATGGTGAACTGAGCAGACACCTGAACCGATGTCGAGAAGAACGCTAACCGACCTAAAAATATGCGTGAATCTACAGAACACCATCAACAAACAAAAGGTCAACAGGAGACGACTTCTCACTGGTCGCCAGACGAAGCACGCACTGCGGTGCATATTTAGTCATAATAGATCATGAATTAAATACAGCACGCTAGACACGAAAGAAAAGTAATGAAGTGAAGTCGTGAACGATGCATAAGAAGCTTTCGGCACGAGGTGGGGATGCGCATGCATGATCGAGTGCCAAACACCCCAGCGCGAGGACATGCAGCGTTGAAGTCGCAAGAAATGTCTCAACTACATGTTCATTCAACCATATACCGAAATTAATGTCGACAACCTAACCAATCGGATAGCCCAAAACAACAGGGCGGAGAAGACGAAGGCGACCAATGATAGGCTGACTTTCGCAAGTACGTATGTTCTTTTTGTCTTTTTTAGCAATCGTAGAATTTATTTTCGCTCTTCTATCTTGCTATCAACCACCGACGGGCTGGGGGTCACCGTCCTGCGAGGGAAGTCCAACAAACGTTCCCGAAGCGTATCGGACAAAATCAGCACCGTCGCAGGCCTCCAATATCGTCAACTATCAGTGATGCTCTAATGGCATGTCCCGCAAGTGACCACACATCAGGTCAGCAGATTCTTTCAGTATACCACAGTGAAGATGAGCGATCGAGGAAGCGAGTACGTGAGGATGAGGGCGAGACAAGGGCATCTAGAGAAGACAATGAAGAGATGGAAGAGAGAGCATTCACTCTTATTTTATGTAAGAATAAAAAAATCGTAGGAGTTCCTGTCACATTCAAGACCACTCAGCATGAGAGCAGCTTCTGGAAAGTAGACAGAAATCTCCTGGCTTTCGTGGTCGTGACAACAGCCCGAGAAGAAGTAGTCTGCCATCGTCTCAACGAAGATGGCAGCCTCATTGTGACATGCAGCGAATCGTGTCCACCCGGTGAGAGAAGTCTCGGGAATTGCAGTAGATGCTTGATTTCCATACTACTACTCTGCCAAATACAGAAGGACACAGGATGTTCCCGTTGAGTACTCGGTTAAAGCGTCAAGGAATATTTGAGCGAACAAGTAGTGATATCTACCCCAAGGCAAGCTTTAAACGTCCCTAATGAAGACGGCTTGTAGCGGAGACCCGAAGACGCTCAGTCACTCTAGAATTACCTAAGGATGCCCCTCTACCAAACCGAGGGTTCTACAGTGTTCCTGTGACAGAATACGCGCGGTCCGCTACCCAATGCTTCAAGTGCCAACGGCATGGACATAGAGCGAAATACTGCAACGGCTCCATCTCCTGCAAGATACGCGCTTGTGTGCGTACGCATAAGGAGTGTACCTCACGTTCACAGTAGAGCTGATCACACTGCATCATGCGGGGGGTCTCGCATAAATAAAGCAGCTACTCTTTTGAAAACGGAGCAAGTGCAGAGCAAAGAGCGGAACCGACCGGAACCACCACCGATACCGGATGCGATAGTTGCATCTACCAATCATATTTTTCTTGGCACCGGCTTCGCGTTTCTGATGACGGGGAGGCTGTAAGGCCATCGCATGTGCTCCACGAAGTATTTAGTGATTTCGGCTTGAGCAGACCATTCGTTGGGTTATTTAGAACTATTGGTGAGTTTCTAAGCAAACTAACTGACCCTGGCGGCTTCAGGGCTATCAGAACTTTATCAGATTATTGTGGAAAAACAGCGGAGTTCCCCTTTAGACAAACAACTAAGCATCAACTACAATCGCCCCTTGCTGGAGCATGCCGCGTGTGTATGAGACTCCGGCCATGTAACACTCGTTCAGAAGTTATAAGCCATTCAAAACCAGTCGTCACCTATCATTCTTTCAAACTGCCATGGAACAGGCAGTGTACATTCCAGGAAGGCTAGCCTTAACCTGACTCCAGTGATCACGCGCAGTAAAACAGCTCGCCTTTGGACTTTCCAAAAGATATGTTATCACAATCACGTACAGAAATCGCTCTTCAGAAAGCCTGCATTTTTCACATCACCTCGCATCGATTACCCCACAAAGTGCGTATTCTCGACGTTACACCGTCACCTATTCGAAACCTTTTCTTGATGCCGAGAGAGGGTTCCATTCATGACATGTAACTGGAACCGAGAGAAGGTTCAATGCACATGTGGTGACTAGAACCTTCTCTCGGCATCAACCGTCAGTATTACTAAATCTGACGCGTTCCCCCAGGCCTTAGCATCTTCCATATGATATGCATTTCAATTTCGCCCATGCGATTGTACATCATTGCTCATATGACTTCTTTCATGGCGAAAGTTTCTTCTAGTTCTTTATATTGTTAAAACTTCTCTATTTTCTGCGTTTTGGTTGGTTTTTTATGATGTGTTTTGGTTTTGCCCCTCCGCTCTACAATTATCTAAAGTCCTGAGGATGAAACATAGTAAAAATAAAATAAGGTGCCCCTAAGAATGCCATAGTAAAACACAAAGGACCAAGAAAAGCTCTTAGATGGTGGCACCGGGAAAGATATATCAAGAACGTTCATCGCCATTTGTGTTCATAGCAACCAAGCCTCTTCTTCCTGCCAGTCCGCAGTGCGAAAGCATCCGTGAAGTAGAGTCCGCCCTAACTTTGAAATCGCTAGAGTCCACAGCTTTTACGGCGCAACACTGTGATTCTTCAAAGTAGCAACGCTGGCTTCTCCAACAATCATCTCGAGAGTGGTGTCCATCACGAAACACCTCTGCACATGTACTATATTCCAGTGTGAGGCAGGTGGCTTGCGATAGAAATTACCGGACTTGCACGAGTGTACCAATTTTCTTTTTAGGGGCGAAGCTCCTTAAAGCGGCACCCGTTCGTCCCTCGTCGTAGTCGTAGTGCGTAACCAGTTTTACGCTTTGACCTCCAAGGCAGTGCCGGTGGGAGATTTCTCCTGTGCGTTGTTGAACAATAAAAAATTCGCAGCGTGCGCGTTAACTAAAATCCGAATTCTTCTGTCTCTCATTCCCCATTAGCAGCCATTGGCATGTTCCAGTAGGAAACGTTAATAGAAGTAGAAGTGGAAGTGTTAGCTAAAATCCGACTTCTTCTGTCTCTCATTCCCATTAGCAGCCATTGTTTACCTCCGAGTTGCCTTCAGGAACGTCAGGTGGCGCGCGAGCTCTCTCACTCTTCCATCTGCTGTCTTGTGTGAGACAGAAAGAGAGAGAGAGAGAGAGCAAAAGACTGTCCGTTTCTAACGATGATGATGGGTTTGTGCTAGCGCGTTACGGCGCGTGTAAGAAGCTGGTGTAAGACGCTGTGGCCTCTCCGCATTATACTCTTTCAGCAGTCATGTGATGGCGTCGGCAAACGCGGTGCGCGTTCCGGCCTGGGTAAGGGGCTGCGTAAGACGCTGTGGCCTCTCCCCCCTAGAGTGTACTGCATGTTTGTAAAGCGTTTGTGCTAGCGTCCCCTTAAACGCCTGATCCCAGCGTTCGAATAGAGTGTTTCTGACGTCTTTACATGACGATCGACTGGGCGAATTACACGGAAGATTAACGGTTTATCGGTGGTTCACTCCGGAGCTTCGCCCACTCGTCATCATTCACCCCGTGGATATGCTGTGAATTTTTTTGGTCATCTCATCCCAGTTTAGGATAAAAGGTTACTACTTTCATCATTGAAGACGACAAAATGAAATTAGCCAACTACTCCTGTATTTTGGAGCGACATGCCTGCCTCTGTGATTGACGTAGAACCGCATGACGAGAATGAATATGTTTGTTCAACTACAGTGATTGTATCTAAAGTCTTTAGCCCGACTGCAGTCTATTTGTAACCAGGTTTCTTTCGATGCTCCGGGATTGGAAAACTTCTTGGCAACCACTCCATTCCCACCCTTTGTTTGTGGAAACCTGAACGCCCACAGCGATATGTGATGTGGCTCGTAAACATGGGCTCGGGGAGCCAAGCTGGCGGAGCTTCTTGCAAAGTACAGTATAGAACCGTCGAAGGTAGCATAACTTGCCTCAAAACCCCGCTGACTCCAAGCTGCATTGACATCACATCACAGCTGGCGTAGCCTTTCAGAATCGAGGCAGAGATCACTGCCCTATCTTTATCTCCACCCTTTATCTCCAGACGGCACCCGATAAAGTGAAGGTCAAGTTGGTAGACAAGGGTATCACAGCCTTAACTATGGATAAAGGAATAATACCGACAATAACTCATTCCCTCAAACAAAGCACCCGCGCTACCACAAACCATCGCAATGCACCTAGGAACTACAAGGAATTCAAACGATCATGCGCCATTCGAAGACGAGTCGAACGGAAGGCACTACGTAGAAAGAACATCGATGGGCTTAGCACGTGCCCTTGGATACAAAGATATATACGGCTCTACCTACCCAAACTGAAGCGACAATGGTGGAGGGACTTTTATGGGACACTGAACCTGCGAAAACCATTGAGCAAAATCTGGCGAGTGATCAGAGGCATTTGCTAAGGCACGCAACAACTTTACTCTTTTATTTCTTTGTCATTACCTGAGCGCTCATCGCTGAGAAGTGGGAGGTCAGTACTGTATGTTCCTTTCCAGCGGGACGAAACCTCCTCTGAAAATTGTACATTATCAGCCTAGTCCACCTTAAGTAATCAATCCTTGCTGACATGAATTTCCCTTTTATGCTTGAAGAGGCTGCAGCAGCAATCGGAAACGCAAACAAGCCGATCATCATCTGTTTTATTACGCTGCGAGCTATGAAGCCCCCACACATCTTAGCATCACGCCTACGTCTTCTGGAGTACTACATTGCATTGTGGATAAATGGGCAATTTCCTATGGAATATAAAATTGGAAAATTTGTACCCATATTGAAGCCAGAAACGCAGCCATGAACAGGGATACGCCTTCTTCAGGCCTGTATCTCCTTTCAGTTGCTTAGGAAAGCCATTAAAAATTATTCACAAACAACTAAACCCGATCTTGGAAACTAAGAATGTTTACACAGGAGAGTGGGCATGAAAGCACGGCTAGAATGGAGTTCTTACGTACCTATTTCTTCATCCCGCAGCTTCTCGGTGCTATCATCTGCGGCCGGGTACATGGCGTCGGTCACCGAGTCAGCGACGTGTACTGCAGCCGCGTGGTTCTCCTGAGTGACGCGGTCTGCTCCGTCCCGTTTCCTGCGGACGACTTCCTCAAGTGCGCCGGTGAGCAACACGACTCGAACTTCAGCTCTTAGTGCATCACGGCCTGTTAGCCATTGAACCTTGCCGTGCTACAAAGCGTGCGGATACTGGTTTGATGGATTCTCCGATACCAGTGACTGCACGCGCTGAGCCCCCCCCCCCCCCCCCTGCAACACCACGCATGCGCGCCGAAGACCTTGCTCCTTGGGCTCCACTGCGCAACCGCAACGATGTTCACGCGGATAGTTACAGAGTTAAAGCCAGGCGCATGGGACATGGTCACCAGTGGGCGCACGGTTGAATGAAGTTCTTATGCGCCCGTTTCTTCATCCCGCGGGTCAATTACTTCTCGCAGCTTGCGTACTCGTGCATTAAATCTGACGATAGATTTTTGATCGTGCTTCCATGCCCTGCAGCCATTGTGCAACCCTTTTGTTCATTGCTTTTAATGCAGTGTGGTGACATTGAATGTAACCCTGGTCCTCAAAAAGATCAGCAAACTGAGGCACTTGCCGAAGTTTTAAAAACAGTGGGCTACATAAAACAGCGGTCTCTACGAATGGAGAGAATTAAAAGTGAATGCTAGACACTGTTTCGGAGCTAAAATCACAACAGCATTCAATGTATACGGCGATATCCGATATTAGGGTGAGACTAGAGGGCATAGAAGCCCAGCCAACCAACTTTCCCAAATGGCAGAGTGAACTGGGTGAACTTCATGAAATGGTCGACCGCATGGGGAAAGAGTCAGCTACTATGCGCGCGTGGTTATACAATTCCGAAGATCACTGTCGTCGTAATAATCTGCTTTTCTATAACATATTAGATATTCCTATAGAAACAGCGCTTTAACCAGAAGAACAAATTCTTAATCTGCTTAGAAACAAGTTAGCACGCGGTATCACACGAGAACACATATCCCGTGCACATCGCATTGGTATGTTTTGCCCCAGTGAGGCGCGTCTATTTATTAGCTGTGGATGGTACAAAAGCAAAGAGCGAATGCTATCGAAACGTACGCAGTGAAAATATAACAGAATCGCTGTTAGTGAGGACTATTGCGCAGCAACGCGTCACGCTAGGAAAAAACTTGACTATTGAAAATCTCGGAATGTGCCCGTCAAGCGAAAATACAAGAAACTAGTAATAAATGGCAAGTATTACAGTTACAACGCCAACGATGACGCTGTGTACGAAATGACACCGAATGACAGTGTCAGTGGTCCCGACAGGTCTCCTAACACGTATTTGTGGTGCTTTTGTGGAAGTCTTCCGTGCGGGAGAATATTCTTTTGAATCGGTGTGCCTGAGAATAAGGAATGCTAGATTTACAGTGGCGCGGGTGGCAGCTATTGAAGTGCAGGTACTGTTGCCTATCCGTAGGTTTCCCGTATACGCTCGGGACTAGCGCACCGTCTTCTATCCGCAGGTGAACATCAAGGAAATTTATTTCGGTGTTAGAATAAGGAAGGAAGGAAAAAATAGAGAGGGAAAGGCAGGGAGGTTAACCAGTGTAGGACAACCGGTATGCTACCCTGCACGAGGGGAAGGGGACGGGGGTGATTGAAAGGTGAAAGGAAAGAGGAAGAGAGAGAGAGAGGGTGCACATATAGCACATTGTCAGAGTCAGTGGCACCTGCATGGTACGTGACATCACACATCGCTGTTAAAGTCGTTTGTGCAAGTCCGTCGTCTTTAAAAAGTGCAGCAGCGCCTTTGTCACCTTCAGTTGCAATGTCTTGTGTGGCCGACACTGCAGAATGGCATCAACCGACATCCGTCGCAGGCCAAGGGGAGCAAGAGTGGACGCCAATGTTTGCCTCTGTATGTCATAGCGAGGACAGTCGCATATGATGTGTTGAAGCGTCTCTTCACGTCGACAGGTGTCACAAAGAGGGCTGTCGGCCATTCCGATCATAAAAGAATAAGAGTTCCTAAAAGCCACTCTTAACCACAAACGATAAAGCAGGGTGGCCTCTGCTCGGCGGAGTTTTGGTGGCAATCGAAAATGTCGCAAAGACGGAAGGTGGTGTTGTCGACTGTTCTGAGTTGTTTGGCTGCTTGAGGCACTCCACACCGAGAGCGTAATCTCCTGTGCAATCGCTTGAAGTTGCCTGGCAGCGTGTTAGAATAAGAGTGCGTGAAAGAAATACTAGGGTGCACTTGGCTGAAGACCTGTATGAAGGTGAGAAGTTGGTTCTCTGAATGCGATCAAATCAAGAATATGTCGTCCAGGTAGCGTTTATAGAACATCGACCTAATCTTATAAGACGATAGGAAATTGGATTCTATGCGGTGCATAAATATGTTAGCGTAATTTGGTGCCACCTTGGTGCCCATTGCCCTGCCGCTCGTTTGAAGGTACTACCGATCATTAAATTCAAAGCTGTTTAATTCCAGGACTAGCCTCGTTAGGATTCCAGTTACTTTTTTGTCTGGATATGCGGTAGAGTTGTGGTTGCTATAGGACTCCACGAGAGCTCTTATGCCGTCGTCATGTGGAATATTCGTGTAGAGTGAGGTAACGTCCAATGCCACAAGGAAGGGGCCACGTGGGTTTTTAGGTCCGATATTTCACGGAGGAAATGGTTTGTGCCGCGTAAGAACGACTCATGTGTAGGCGGTATGTCTCTCATTAATGAGTCAATATAGATTAGGGTTCGCTTAGGGTTCCTGTGCCCGATATAATAGGCCTATCAGGGTTACCCCCCTTGTGGATTTTGGGGAGCATATATGACCAAAAGACACCGACCACGAAAGTCGAAAAAATCTTGTTCTAACCTTTACTAGCGACCCACCCGACGTTAATAAAATCTCGAAAAAACATTTTAACATATTGGAACAAAGCGAGCCACTCTCCAAAATTTTTACCGATCCTCCGTGTGTGGTATACAGGCGACCGAAAAGCATAAGGGATCACGTAGCACATTCAAAAATAGGAACAGTACCTCTCGGCGGGTGTCGACCCTGTGGAAAATCCAGATGCGGCGTGTACAAACACATCAAGAAAACAAAAGTTGAAGAAAGCACACGTTCGAACTTTAAACACAGAATAATAGGACAACTCGACTGCGACTCAAACAATGTTATTTATCTCTTAGAGTGTGGAATATGTAACATGCAGTACATAGGACAGACGGACACACCATTCAGGATAAGGTTCAACAACCATCGGTCCCATGTGCGCTCACTACCTGGCCTTCCGCTCCCTAAACACATCAACTTGAAAGGTCACAGCTTTGAGAATTTCAGGGTCACACTACTGGAAAGCAACTTTCGAAGCACCACAGAACGTGAACGAAGGGAATCCTACTTTATCTACAAATTTGGCACAATTTAGCACGGCATAAATGAACATCTAGGTGCTCTCTCGGTGTTACGATCATTAGGATGTGAGTATTCCAATTGATAAACTTTGTATCCTCTATTACCAGATCGGCCATTCCCACCAGTTATCACTGCCTTCCTCGACCGTATTTTTTTCTGTTTTTAGTTTTTTTTCTTTTTTTAAGCTGCGTGCCCCCTATTCTCTCGGCGTGGCCCTCTTGGCATTACCCGTGTAGTGCAAGCCGACACATGCAAAGCGGCTCCGGAGATCGTACGACAGGAGGGGACAAGACGTCATTGTGGCGTACACAGAATTTGACTGCTTCGAAACCTCGTCTCTCTGTGCGGCTCTTTTCCTTCATGTCGCCCTTCCTTCTCCCTTGCATACCCCACCCCGCCGCGCGGTAGCGCCGAGTGCGCGTTGCAAATGTGGCTGCAATCAGGAACACGAGCGCCGCGCCTTTCATGCCCGAATACGACCCCCGTCCCTCCTGGGGCGCGTTGCTGCGCAGCGGCACCACAGAGGCAATAGCCAAACCACATAAGGTACGCCACTGAAAGTGTAAACAATGCCTAATTGATGGATTGTTCTTTAAA